>JAHZNI010003813.1:0-15244 GCA_027744415.1 Seira ritae | reverse complement strand
TTGCTGCAACTAGTGCGTCAGTTGGAGCAGAAGAAATCCCTCCAAAATGTGGGTCACTATCATCACCAGAAGCAAAAAGGAGGAAGAAAGAAAAAATAGCCAATAAGTTAACATCCACTTCCACCACAACATCCAGTGCCCCCGTAGGAGAAAAAGAAATTGTCCCGAAGAAAGCCGATAAGCAGAATGATCCCACACCATTGCAGACACCTAAAGAGAGGAAGACTGAGAAACCATGTTGTAGAGTGGCAGGTACTCCTACCGATCCCATTGATGCACAACCCATTTCTGCAACTTCGACAGCTGGTAAATCTGAAGCCGCATCTCGGACGACCGACATAATTGTATCATTATCATGCAGTGAGGTGTCGAGGTCAAGTCAGGTCCGCTCGCAGCCATGTGTCAGGGGCGAGATGATGGATCCTTCCGTTGTCCCTCCTGTTGCTGCGGCAATAACCTCCGCATCATCAGATTCTGTTCCGCCTTCACATATGAATGTAATTTGTGCAGCAACAATTGACACGTCTCTTATCTCGCAGACTGTTGATGTTGATCAGGCGGCCTCGTCGTCAGCACAAAAGGTAAAGCGAACCGGGAACAGCTCCCAAAACATGAACGACCTAGAACCTGTCGCTGGAGATGATACTGCTAAGCAAGGTACAAATTATACCCTTCGAGCCACTGCAACATTGCAATCCCACCCCCATCCTGTAGCCGGAATGCAGTCACATGGAATAGGTACCGGCATACCAACAAGCACATCAGTTGCACCGTCGTCACTGCAGCCCCAACAGCATATGCGGTCGCAGCCAGCAGGTGCTGTCCACTCCGGGATGTTATATCCCCGCCCACCCCTTGAGATATTTTCATCACCCCGTCCTGCTATAGCCGGCTTGCGTGCAAAATGTACCGCCACATCTACAGGCACACCAATTGCCCCGTTCACCGTGTCTGTCCCACAGCAGCACCAGCAGCAAATACAGTCGCAGTGTCCTGCACACCATCAGCCAGTGAGTTCCGTCCGCTCCGGGATGTTATATCCCCGTCCACCCCCAGAGATATTTTCATCACCACCTCCTACTGGAACAGGCTTGCATGCAAGGAGTACCGGCACATCTAGCATACCAGTTGCGCCGTTCACTGTGTCCGTCCCACAGCAGCAGCAACAGCCTATACAGTCGCAATTTCCTGCACACCATCAGCCAGTGGGTTCCGTCCACTCCGGGATGTTATATCCCCGTCCACCCCCAGAGATATTTTCATCACCACCTCCTATTGTAGCTGGCTTGCATGCAAGGAGTACCGGCACATCTTCTAGCATACCAGTTGCGCCGTTCACTGTGTCCGTCCCACAGCAGCAGCAACATCCGATACAGTCGCAGTTTCCTGCACACCATCAGCCAACAGGCTCCGTTCAATCCGGGATTTTATGTACCCTTCCACCCCCTGAGACATTTCTATTTCCTCCTCCACCTGTAGCCGGGTCGCATGCAAGGGGTACTGCCACATCGTCAAGCACTCCAGTTGCACCGTCCACTGTGTCGATACCACACCAACAGCAAATGCAGCCACCTTATGTCCATAGTGGGAAATATTATCCCCGTTCACCTCCCAGGATAAAATGTCACAGAGAATCCTCACAATTACTTTTCAAGCAACAGATGGATTCACTGAATGCCGAGATCGAGAAAACAAAAAAAGATATTGATTGTCTTCAAGGAAATATACGATTTAGGAGGTATCAGATGTGGCGCATGCCCCAATTACCTTCTTGGTATGGTGCATCAACCAACGAGAAATCAGGAGCGTCTGAGGTTGAGCCTGACGCAGCGCACGCCGCTGAGCATGAACAAGAAGCGAGAGAAGATCCCGAGTCTGACCATGAACGCGAATCTGAACCAACCTGAACCTATAACTATTTTACTTCCATTGACATAAATTTATAAATATGTGGCATCGATCAAACATTTGTTGCTACAATAATATTCGAGTGGTATTTCGATCATATGAAATTGAAAGATGTTGACAAAATTAGTTGATTAAAGTGTAATTTTAATGCGGAATGGGGATGTGTGGATAAAAAGCACATGCTGCATGACAAACGTATTTTTTGCTAGTGCATTGTTGTTTATGATATTTAGTCTGAATTTAGTGTTAGGATATAAATAACTGTTTCTTTAACGAGCAAATAAATTATTAGAGAGAAAGAGATTTAAATTTCAAAAGCTTTACATCATTATAATTGCGACACATTATTTTAACGATATTTAAGCCTAACAAGCATTTTCCAAACAAAAGGAATTTATAAAATGTTGATAGGTTAAATAAACCAAGGATACACGAAAGTAGTGGTTAAACAATCCCTTTATTCCAACATTTCGGCCAAAGATTACACATAACCACTTATAACGATTATTGGCTATCGTTGCAATTGTTTGCATATTCATCCGTTCGAAAGCAAATTTAATTAGACGAAAAAGAGTCGCCACAACAATTAGCGCATTGGCTAGCATTGACTCAAATAAACCGAAATTCTTGAAGTTATAGGAAAGCTGAACCACGCCAGTCTATTAACATTAACGATGTTATTTAGATTAAAAGGAAAATTTTAAAACGGTTGTTTTAAACTGAACACCAATTTACACCTCAAAACAATAATATTTTTCTCTTCACGTCGCAATTTTGCATTATGTTCATCAACAATGCAGTGTTTTTATTAATTTCATTATGTCAAGTTTGAATTTTACGACGCTTCGTACCAGGGTTAGACTTTTTTTTGGTAAAAAGTAACGGGGTAAAAGTTGAATTTTTTTCTGTATATGAAGTTATACACAGACACTGGTAAAACACGGGGTAAAATGGTACCATGGTAACTTTTTTTACTTTACCATGGCACTCTGTATGAGGGTAGGTGTTTACCATGGTAAAAAGTCTGGTTACTACGGAGTCAGTATGTGGCCCCAGACCATTAATTTGAATGATTCGACGTCTTAGGCTCAGAGGTGTTCGTAGTAAAATTTTAATGAAAATCAGGCAACAGGCATTGACACGATGGATGAGTGACTAAGGGTTAATGTGCATATATATTCGGCAAATCTACCATAGCCCAGTGCGGTTTCGAAAACGGAAATCCGAAAAATTATTAACTCGTCGTCTTGCCGGCTTCTATAGTACGTTTTTTAAGGCGCAATGTTAAATATCATTCTGTCGCTGACATGTCTAATTGCATGCATTAAGACCGTCGAGTAAGACGATTGTATATCGAGCTCATTAGAATTCAGTAGCTCATAACATTGCTTTATATGCAGAAATCCAACAATTCAACCAAGGAACGTTTGGAATAGGAACATCGATTAATCAATCAAGTTGGCACTTTTCTCTCCATTCATATCTCGTTTCCATAAGGCGCCAAGTTAAATAGCCTGCAATTGCTGACATGTAAAATCATTTGCATTTCAGCTGTGGAATGAAAGGTTGGCTAATTACCTCAGGCATATAATATCGAAACGAGCTGAAGAGCCGTGTGGCTTGTGCTAGAAACAGTATGAAAAGGTCTAGTGACCGTTTGGATTGTCCCGTTTTGGAAGAAGAGGTCGCCATTCAAAGGGTTGAATACGTTGAACCATGCGAACCGTTAAAACCATATAAAACAAGTAAAGGTTAGTTAACATTTTTGTGATTGTTACTAATATGTAAACGCACATCACACAAAAATAAAGTCATTAGTATCGATATATTTTTCGTACCGAATACAGTTCATGTATTCTCAGATTTTAAAACATATTTGAAGACTGCTGAAAAAGTCTTCAAATAAGGTACGGTACTTTCTGAGGAATGGGTTTAATGTTTTATTGGATTAGTAACATATGGGGAAGACCATCCAACACGACTAGTTGAAGGATCAGCTTTGGCCTGTATCAGTCTTCCTGACATCACGGAAACTTTAAAGATGCCGTCCAAATGGTACACACCAAACGCCTTAGGGCAGTCTCCGCACCTGTCAAATGCACAGACAGAAGTGGTGTTGCACGCGCTTAAGGCCCATTCAAAAAGGGTTTCTATCAAAGGTATCGTGTACTCGATGGGATTCCTCTTAGGTAAATATATGTACAACCGTTTAAATACAATATAATGCCCAACGCCCAACGTGATTATTATGATATATGTTGATTTGTTATTAAGGTGATGGGACCGGAGTTGGAAAGACCAGAATAATAGCAGCAATAATCCTGGAGTACGTAATTCGGAAGCAAACTGTTGCCATATGGATTACAGCAAATGAGAAACTGTTCGACGATATTGTGAATGAGCTGGACAAGTTTAAGATCAAACACTACAAACTGAAGAACATGGGAAACACGCCTCATGTTATTACGAACGGTGTAATTCTTCTAACGTATCAGGGACTCAGGGAACCTCAATGTTACCAAAAATTGTTGGGAATGCTTGGAAACATGTTCTCAGGCGTGGTAGGTTAAACGAATATACAGTTAGCGTAATGTGTGCTTAAGAAGGAGACAACTATTGTACATTTTAGGTTGTTTTTGACGAAGCCCACCTTTCAAAGCGGGCCCATTCATCAAAGGTGGGAACATCTGTGCTACAATTGCAGAGCCAATTACCAAATGCGAAGATTGTGTATTCATCGGCAACTGGCGCATCGGAATCCAGCCATTTGGTCTACATGGAGCGTCTCGGAATTTGGGGCGACGACATGTGCTTTAAAACATTCCGGGAATTTAATAACGCGGCAGAGGAATTGTAAGATCCAAAACATCAATGGACCAAATACGTAACTTCAATTTTGTAAAAAAATTAATGGTTTTGATTTTTAACAGTGGCGTTCCCTTCCTTGAACTTATGGCTTTAGATCTAAAGCGGCGCGGGGTTTTTATTTCCCGCCAGATATCGTACAAGGGTGTTGATGTAAGAGAATTGCGACCATCCTCCGCATCTGGTTCGTCGTTCCGGGAAATTTATCGTCGATCATGTGACATCGTAATATGCGCCTATGAATAATAATGATTTTCAGTCTTCTGTTATGAACCAACGATAATGTCATTCTGATCTAACAGTGGATCATCCTCCTGGTTTACTTGCGAAAAATGCGTTCTGCCGCGACGACAAAGAAGGAGAGGAAGAAATGGACGGACATCGTAAAGGAGTATTACTCTGCAGCACTGGAGTATTTTTCTTGTATTATTACATCATCAAAGATAATGTTGGCTGCAGAGAGATGTTGGTAAGCACATCGAAGTTCAGGCCTTTTACAGGCCTTCTTCAAAACACCCGTACATTAATTTTCTCTAAATAAAAACCGCCTACGTTTGCCTCTAAACTTGTAGTCATGAGCTAAGAAAGGACGGCGTGGAACGATCATCTGTAGTCATAGCAGTTCAATTCACAGGGGAGAATGGATATGAGATCTTCGATACTTATAAGTGGAACCATGGAATGCCTTATTCGACGGCTGCGTAATTATACTACTAATAATTAAATATGCTACATTGTTATTAAAGAGGTCAAGATTTACGTTTATGTACGTATATCATGCATAAAATGCGACCTCCATTTTCTCTATTCCCAATTGTATATATATGTAAAGGTACTTTGATTTGAATGAACAACAGGCACATCTTAAGAAGAATCTTATGTAAAGCTGATGTACCCGTAGGATGCCCCAAATTATACACCGATAAGAACAGTGATCATTTCATCCGAATCGGCGACTGGAAAGATGAAGACGAGGATGTAATTAACGGAGCCTACAAAAATGCGAAACTAAAAAAAAAATTCGACGGCGATGAGGGAGATGTTTTCATCGATATAGATGAAGACGAGAAAAACGGACCTGCAAGAGACGCAATTGACATTGTATTGACGAGAGAACAGAAGTGTCCGAATGGGCAAAAAAGAAAATCAGCAGAAGTTGCTGCTGCAATCTTCAAAGGTTTCCCTCAGTTTTCAACAGGAGCATACGGGTTTGGCCTTGAAGAGGCTGTGCAAGCCTACCAGTTGTCATGGTCCATCGATAGAGCGGCTGAGAAATGTGACGCTGCCTCGCTCGCGAAGTTATATCACGAACTGTACCCATTGCTTCCTATCAACGCATTAGACGAACTCTACATGCGAATAAAATCTTCGATGAATGCTTCGAGTATTCCAGATGTTATTTCTAATGTAAGAAACGATTTGTGTATAAATAATTACTTTTTATATGGAACTGTAAGTGCTGTAAAGGTGCATTTCAAATGCATAGCTTACAGGAAGACGCCATATGTACGTTACAGAAGCGCGCGGAGTCCCTTTTAAGAAGATTTCAACCAAAAATTCACCTACTGCAGGTTCGTATAGCTTTAAAAAACCTCGAGAGATCATAATCAAAAAACAATGTATTTATACCTTTACGTTACTTATTCCAGAGTTGAAGAGGTTTATGAATGGAGAGACTCGCGTTGCTGTCATATCTGACGCTAGCTCAGTCGGTATCTCCCTGCATTCCGATACCAATTGTAAAAATTCTGATAGGCGTGTTCATATCACACTGCAATTGCCATGGTCGCCAGATCGACTGATCCAACAGCTAGGACGCACCCATAGGAGCAATCAGTTGCATCCACCGAAGTATTTCATGGTCTGTTCCGAAATTGAAGCTGAAGCGAGGTTTTTCTCAGTTGTTACCCAAAGACTCATGCAATTGGTAAATTTTTGGTGCCTAAATGATATGAAAATGGGAAACGCGTGATTATTAATTTTTGTATGTGCTTATGTAATCACAGGGAGCTATCTGTCAAGGCCAAAGCCAAGCGTCCCCAGTCGTACAAAATTTCCCAGTGTCAATTTGTAGCACGATTGGATTGTATGCAATCGTTGATACAATAGAGCTTTTGAGACATGAAGACCGAAGTTTTGCCAAAATATGGGATACTCTCAAATTTTCAAGCCTCACTCGACACCAGGAAAATATTAGTCAAACTAAGGCAACAAAACTTGTCACAAAATTCTTGAATCGTATGCTGTTTATGGATCCCGACATGCAATCACGGATTCTAGTGGCCGTCAAAGAACGAATTAATGAATTAAAACTTGCAGGCGAACCTGTGTGTGTTCCAATAGCTGGTAAGTTTTATATAATAACCTTGTGTGATTGCTGATAGATCTTATTCCGTTGCTAATGTTAAATTAAAGGTTTTATTTAAATAATTTGTTTTTACATAAAAATAATACAGAATATCCAGATAGTAAAAACAAGCACAATGTGACGAAACTCAGTTCAACAGAGATTCCAACTAAACACGGCACAATAATATTGTACGAGTTCAAAATAGATCGGATCCTCACTTGGGATCAACTAAATAATCAACTGGCGGTCAACACGGACATTGAGATCATTGGCTTTCGAAATCACAAAGGCGTGCCGTTTTTGGTATATCGTTCAGAGAAAGGATTGTTCGCATATTATCCATTTTGCAAGTACCCGGTAAGTCAAAAATACGAATGAATAAATTATAGAAATAATTAGGACTGTGTACAATAATACTAAATTATATTAATTTGTGATACAAATAACCCACAGGTGCCAATTACCGAAAAAATGAAGGATACAGCCAGGACGATCCTTGGCGGCGAAGCTTTGCAACAGTGGTTTAGATTTATGGCACGAGCAACTAAGTACCCAGGCTGTTATCACAAGGCGGCAGAGTTACATTGCAGAAGAAAACCGAACTGTGACGTTAACGCATGTGTTTTTAATATGAATCTTCTCACCGGGCCAGTATTCTCTGTTTTTGACGTTGTAGGTCCGTGTCTCCACAGAGATAACTTACAGGTTGCTGTAGTTTCCTTTACGGACGAAGCGACCAATATGAATTGTAAAGTTGTTGGTTTAGTGACGGACTGTCGTAAAAAAGATTCCGTCTTATACGGCATTAGAACACAATATGGGATATAATTTTTATATATAAAGTTATTTATTATATATTATGGACATTAACATAAACATAATATGGAATATACGCTTTTAAATGATAAATTTGTGGATTTTCTGAATTGTTTGATTAATTATTAAAATCGTTATTTGAAATCAGCAATTATTGCTAAATGTTTTTGATGTTTTAACTTGTGTACAAACGTTTTCAGGTTTTGTATTTGGCAATAACATATACGAACGTTTACGAACATATATACGTACAGAAAAAATTATGTTGTTCCAAAATTCAGTTATCATAAGCTTAATTTGAGTGATTAGCTGTTCAGTGTATTTGATGCAAGGAATTGTGAAAATTTCAGAAAAAAGTCAAATATCATTAAACTAATTGGCGATCGAATCTTAATGTTCACGAGGAAAAAAATGAAGGCGAAAATTCTCCCAACATGCACTTACTTAAGTTGCCCAAATGCACTTGCATGCTTTTAAACTTGCTCACATGCACTTACATGCATTTACATTGGAATCCACGTAAGTTGGCTTTTGATGATTATCACAGATCACGGTATATTGCTTTAGATAGGTCACACAATACGTAAAAGAGGAGCAAGTTCATTTTGCATGCCAGCCAATCAGCATCGCCCTCGATCAAACCTGGCAGCCAAGAGTCCGAGTCAACTGTTCACTGTTTACATTTTTGCACACAGCACACAAGCGTCAACATCAATCCGACTCGGACTCCTGGCTGCCAGGTTTGATCGAGGGCGATGCTGATTGGCTGACATGCAAAATGAACTTGCCTCTCTTTTACGTATTGTGTGACCTATCTAAATGAATTTTTCGGGAGGAGTGCCCATCGACTTCGTTGTAGTACTCTTCAAGGGCTACTAGATGACGCCAGTTTTCAAAAGCTTCACCGAAAGCAATCTTACAAAAAGCCTCGTGCGTTCTTCTTTGTAACGTAGATGGACAAAGCGTATGCAAATGAGCATGCAGAGTGCGAGTGTACCGAAGACTGAAGACCAAACAACACACCCTCAACTTCTGCTGCTTGCCCGCTTCTTTTTCATCATAGAACTATATAGCATTACAATAAAATCTTTTTTCTCGCTGGGTTTCTACTTGCATGCACGTCCGCACTTTCTAAAGCTCCGCCTCTTTCTGAATCTCAACCCAAACCTCAAATCAAGACTCAAGACAAAAAGGATATGATTCATGATTCCTCTTTCACATTTTTGGATAAGGTATTTTTCGGCTCGGGAAGTTTTTTATTGAATCAGGAAGTTTTTCTCAAAGGCTGACCCGACTCAGTTCATGCATCATCATCATCCGTCAATGATGGTGGAGATGCAATAAGGCAGTGATGATTAATTTGTGGATTTCGGCGTCAACTGATTACGGCTGAAGTCTTGCTTGAGCATGAGGGTTTATATTTTCGGTTGTTGAGGTTGGGACTCGGGGAAATCATGAGACAAAAGACAAAGAGAGGGAGTGCGTTAAAGTGAGGAGAAAATGTGAAATAAAATTATACCTGTACCGAAATGTATGTAATCGAATTTTCAGGATGCAAAATAGTTTCATAGAGTTCATAGGGTAATGTTTTGGAATGGGCAACCCTCCCCTACCTCTCCCCTCCGAAGGAGGGGGCTTTATACTGGTCATAGATAAACGGGAAGAGTAAGACTAGATGAAAGAAATTTAGCAATGACATAACCATTGTGATAAGTTTTATCTGCATCCAAGATTCATCGAAAAGAGGCTACATTTCAGAATAACTTACAACTTGGGGATCAATCTTCAACTCACTTTCTATAAAAAATATCGCTGTCATTGACAGTTGAAAACTTAGAGAATGTTGGAAATTCTTCTGTTCCCATTATCCCAATCCAAACTAAAATTATACCTAATGTTCGTATTGAACAAGTTTGAAGGTGTTCAGAAATAAATGATTGTGATGATCACTATGAAATGTAAATGAAAGTATACAGGCCACGCGCATCTAATATTACATGATGACCAAGCTAATACATTACGGTATGTATGCCTATACCGTTCCGCATGTTAAAAATTACCCATTGCACCCATTTGTTTCCGTTAAACCCCGGAAAACCAATTAAGACCCGCTGCGTTGGATTATATATCCAAAAATGTTGGTAATAATAATATCCATCTGATTTGTACGTTGCGGTTTATGCTTAATTAAGCCCCTGTCCATTTTTTTAACCTTTCATATATTGTTCGGTATTTTCGCGACTTACTCTGAGAATAAAAAGGAAATGAATTGTATATAAGTGATACTTACCGACTTTGTACATAACGACTTATATGTAAGCGGAGGCTTTTGAGTATGCGAAAAACAAACTTTTGCGTGAAATGTCGAATTCATTTAATGTAACTTAAATAGGCATTTTATGCCAGTTGTGCACCCTGCATAACATAAAGTGGTTCCCCGACGAATGGAATCATTCTTGTGTGACAGTGATACGTGTCTTCAACTATTTTTCGCGACACCGTTCAATTCACTTTTTTTCAAAGTGTGAGTGGAGGGGTGAAACCCGGTAATATGTCTTCTTTTACCCCAATGGCAACTGCTTTGTGTGCCAATAATCATCCCTCCCAGTGGCACTACATCATAACAGCGAAGAAGTGAACTACAAACAAGACCTTTTGCATCTTCGTAATGTGACTCTTTTATGAGTAGAAGTACGTGTTATCGCAAAATCTACTCCAAATAAGTTCTTCGTTCACGTTAAAATTGTTGCGCCTGCATTAGACTACACTTGGACAGTATTTTTCTGCGGGGCGTGCCATTCCTATAATGAGACTCTTAGAGCTCATATAAGCTTTGTGCTTTCTATGGAGTGTTTTCCAAGTAAAAACGCTCGAAAACGAAGTGCTAAGTGCACCCAGAATTGACTAACATTGTTCCAAAATGGAAATGGCCAGGACTTTGGCCACTATTTCTGGACCATCACAGTGGCATAAAATGTTCAGTCGACATATAGTGTATAAATACTTTTTAAATGTGTTACCCTTACGAAATGAAGTACTGTTGAACGTGAATATTAGAGTCGTTGCTGCCAGAAAACCCGATGTTTTCCATGTGTACATACAATCTGATGGGCCTAAGTTCAAATATCGATTTCTTCTGCAGTTTCATGGAGCATTTCAACCCTCATACGATTCCTTAAAACTGCAGATAGGGTGGTACATGTTATCTCTTTATTACCACAGACAGAAAAACTGATATCTCGACTGAATAAACAATGTTGGGGTAATGTGAACAGTGAAGTCCAGAAAAATGGACAACGGTATGCTACTGGAACTCCATGAAAACTTCACGGCGTGGGAATTGATGACGAAAAATGGTCCATATCAGTTTTCATTGGATCGAGTTGATACAAAAGACAATGTTTTGTTTCAAGTCACATTTTCTGTCGAGGCCAAGCAAAACAAGCAGGATCGCTTCATCGTGGAACTTTGTTCGCAAGGACCGTTCTACAGGACATTCTTCGAGTTTACCTACCGAGGTCCACTGGACGAAGATCTGCAAACCATGAGACAGGAAATTCTCCAGATTATTCGATGTTCGGTATATTGAGAAGGACACCAGTAAGGCCAATATTTCAGTATGTTACCAGGTCAGACCTCAGAATTTCTGGAGCATCCTATGCATAAGACATTTGGGAATGCTTGTCACCTTGTTTATTGTGTTTCATTTTATTGCGTTATTCCTCCCGTGGTTCCTCATGATATACCAGGTAGTCAGTTATTGTTACGAAAAGGATCTGCAAGATTTAGCTGCCTTTTAATTGGGAACATCCATTTGTTTTGTGGGCACAGTTTTACCGCTAGTAGTCAAATCATGGTCATAGAGAAAATCATAGAGAAATAGCAGGATATGGGTTCGATATTGAATTTGCTCTCCCGGAAAAAGACGACATCTTAATGATCAAAGAAAACACACCCCATGAATGCGTGAGTATTACTGCAACGGCGGTATTAAAATCAGTACATGCGACTAATGCATGGCCATTTGCCGTATAACTACCTTGCAAATGCACGCATTCCCAGGATCATAAAAAGGGCTTCAGTCTACAAAAACGTGCAACCTTACTAAACAAATGTCATATTCACCAATCCAACATTTCTGGAAGCATGTTTGAGCGCCGGATTGATCATTTTAGCACCACCGGTATGACATCTGCCACCTCCGAGATGGGTGAAAGTGAGAGCATTCACGAAAGAAGTAGCCATTCTTCCAGAAACGAGGAAGTGAATTCCACTGAGAATCTTGTCCCACGGAAGAAAAAGCGATTTTTTCCAATCTTCTCAAGGAAAGGGGGCATATGATCCGAAAGATATCCCTCAATGAACCCGTTAAGAATTAAAATAGCATGTAATATAATTGGCATACTTTAGATTTTATGAACTTGTATTAGGTCATGCACGGTAGTTTTAAGTTCGTACAAACAGCATTAGCCATCTTCGGAAATTATCGAGTCAGGCCTGTAATCAATTATTACCCCGAATTTGACAAATGCATGTGATGTTTAACAAAGTTTGAGGCACCCTTAAGGTAGTTTAGTAAGAATCCACCCTTAATAGTTGTGGTAGTTGTAAGGGTGGAAATTAATTGAGAGGATGAAAATAGTTATTATCGCCCATCCCAGGAAATCAGAGACTTCGAGTAAGATTTATTAAAGACAAACCACACAACATTGAGTATTTTGTGGAGAGTTTATTTCGTTCTGGGAAATGCTTTATCGAGGTCACTTCAATTGTATCCTCAAAATCACGCCCTTTGCCAATACGATAAGACCACAAATAGTTTACAAATTAGAATTTAGTTATGTTTTCCTCCTCAAGCTGTAAAAAGTAGTTGATAAAAGGGGTCAATGCGTAGTTAATAAATTCTTGGTAAGATTAAAAATCAGACTTTCCGTAGAATAGTTTAGTTAAAGTAGTCATTTAGTGTAGAAAGGATGTGGTTTCTCAGATATAACGACTTATAATAAATAAACGGAGGCCTTTTGAGCATGCGAAAAAAAAACTTTTGCGTGAAATGTCGAATTCATTTCATGTAACTTTAAAAGGCATTTTATGCCAGTTGTGCACCCTGCATAACAATATGTAGTCGTTACAGGCATGAGGAAGACTTTGAAGAAGACATGAGGAATTTGAATTTCACACCAAAATATCATATCATCCCTCCTGGTATATTTCCATGTACTTGATTCCATGTTTCCATGCAGCCGGTACTCTAGCCCTAATGTCATGCCCGTACTTTAATCCCTACTGTCATATATCACTTTTCGCTTAAGGCTATGCTTTTATTGTTATTGCTTCTGTGAGACAAAGTGGCTTGCCTGATCGAGTTGGCGCTACAAAATTAATTTTTAAAAAATAGTTAGATCACAAATTTTGAATTTTCATCCTGATAGCGGCATAGATAAATAGTTTGGGATCATTTTAAATGTGACTTTGAATGCTTCTCTGGAAGCTCTCCATTGAGCTTAGGTAGCGTGCATTTGAATAACATTCAAGCAGCAGTGCATCTTTTAGTGCGGGACAGCAGCTCAACGCTCATTCTTAAGCCACTGATATATTGGATGCATTGGAGCAGAGAGTGGCTTTGCTGCTGCTATATGCTCCACTTAAGCTCTCATCGCATCGGATTCTGCGGGAAGAGACATCTCTACCAACCCAAATTGACTGTAGATTATTAGTGAACTCCTTCATAATACTCGGTGAATATATGTCGCAGCAGCCGCAGTTGCTTAACCTTTAAAACATCGTAGAAAGTATTAAATTTCGACTACGGGAATTTAGTTTTTCTCCTCTTTCACTAGTTCCCCTTTATTTGTCGAGCTCGACTTGACCGCGTTACTGTCAATTGTAATAAGCTTTGACTGCAAACCTTGACAAAATTTGGACAGATTTAGAATGTTGAAATAATTTCATCCCGTACTTCTAATGTCATGTATTCTGTCGAATCGCACCCAGTTGTTGCCACGATCTAAGTTTAAATCTACAAACACAATAGAATATTGTCGTGTACCTCCGATAACACTGTATAGATTATCATCGGACAATTAAAATTCAACTAAAACCATGACAACTATAGTTAGGTTCAAGCACCAAATATACTCGAATGGTGCCCAATTGGTGAAATTCGGATTTTTTTATTGACAGTTCAAAATATTCTTCAATATATGACATGACCGTGACCTTGTGATCGTAAACCCGGAGTGTGCGTCCACCAAGACCCAAAATTATTTCATGATTAATATTGGCTAATAGCTAGACAGTGTCGTCGTCCATTGCATTCTGCAATAATGTTAAGGTTATTAATGTTGGACACCAATGTGCAGTGGTCTATCATGCAGCAAGAGAAAGGCTACTCGACATCGACACTAATTCCAGCAGAACTTTTAACGACCTATTTCCTAACTTCGCACCACTTTTGTGGTGTGAACGAGTTAAAGAAAGTTCAAAGGGCAAAGGAAGTGGCTGCCGACGTCCTTTTTGGGGATATCAGGTGAAGTTTTGTGTCAATTATCAGTATTCGCATAAGACTCCAGATTGGTTTTCCATGCCACTAATAGGTGTCATAAACTAACAATTTTCTAACCCATTTTAAAAGCTATCTTTGCCGTTGAAAAACGTTATTCGTAATATTCCGTTAGAATTTTCAAACATGGAAAAAATTGTTAATGAAGTACCTGCATCTTCTTGATTTAAGGAAAAGGAAGATGATACGACAATGATTTTTTCATGAACTATACGTATCCCAAATCCGATTTTCACAGTTGTATTTTTAATGCATTTGTCTATCTATACAATAAAATTAAATTCATTAAAACTTGTCGTTTTAAAATTAGAGCATTCCCAATCATAAGGCGTGATTCTTCTCATGACTTTACGAGGTTTATTTATTCATATGCAGTCCCATAACCATCCAATTGGTAAGCATGGAACTCGGTGAGGATGGATCAGCACCAAACATCCAGATTATCATTGCGGCAGCCCTTGAAGACAAGTCTTTGGTTTCGTTACCAAGACAAGGTCATAATTTCCATCGGTTTGCGACCATCAAACTTGATCCAGCAATTTGTTTACACTTCCGGAACCGGTTAAATAGTTTTTTGTGACATAAAAAACATACACCACAAGTCGATTTTGTGTACAATCGGCGTCGACGTAGCACCTACATTCTGTCTATTGAGTATATGCGCGTTGCCCAACACCAGTTGTATGCGGAATCGACTTGTGGAGTACGTATGAGACAAACCAAGAACAATTATAGATGCAACA
>JAHZNI010003812.1:0-12585 GCA_027744415.1 Seira ritae | reverse complement strand
TCTTATTTCAGTCGAGAAGAAAATTGGTTGGCACAGACAAGGGGAAAATTTTTCGACTGCAGAAGTGATCTTATAAGAACGATGCTGTTCTAAAAATGTATTCGCAAATGCACCCGATATGGAATTTTTTCTCGCATGGACTGAGGATGGACTGGACTGGTCATGCACTCAACTTTATGGGAAGTAATGATAATTCGAAACAGAAACTTACCAATGTCAGCCATGACTTTATTCCTTATTTTGACCAGGGGAAAAGACGACTGGATGCGGTGGTGGTGTGGGCGATTATGATGGTAATAGTAGGTACGTCTGGAGAGTAGTAAAGTGTCCAGTGTGCTTGTCGTCTGAGCAGAATGTTTCTGCTTCCTCCACAATAATGATCAACAAAATCTCAAATTCGTAGAAACTTTTTTTATATATTTCAGTCGAGTGTTTAGAAAAAATAATCTATTTTTTATTAGTTGTTGTGTAGGAAGGCTTGATGTTTGTATGTGTAATCTGATCTGTGTTGTAATGCGATCTCTTTTTTAATGTCAACCCATTAGCATTTGTGTGGGACAGTGATGAAGAAAAAAAGATTTTTTAAGTCTTTAAGTTTTTGATGAAAAAATTCGATATTTCAGATTTTCATTTTTCTCCTTCTTGTCAATGTTGACAAAATTATAATATCGGGTATGTATGTTTTGATGGCTTCAGAGAAAAACGATTTGAAAGACTGACGCACTCACAGATTTTGTTTCTCAGAATGACGCGTGTATACCTATTGTATTCGACTCAATGTGTATGTATTTATTATTGCACCATCACCAAAAAAAATTTGTTTTGTACTTCTGCTTATTACTTTGCCTTTTCTCTTCTTCGATCGATTGCTTAATGATTCCTAATTATAGTTTACAACGGGCACAAAAAATATATTTCCATAAATTCCAACGCGGACTTTCCCCCAAGCGATGGTGGTAGACGTAGTCGTAGGCAGTGCTTGTGCTATACTCTCTGGATGGCTATCTGGAAAGAGGAATAAGAAAAAAGTAAAGGTGTTTTAGACTTTCTGCTTCCGTCATATCACAATATAAAAGTGAGAAAAACAAGTTTGACTGAACTTTGAATAATTCAGGAGGTTTTGTGATATGAGTACAACTTGTGTCACAGTCACAGTTTATTACACGGTTGCTCAAGTGGAGTTCATTATTATTGGAATACTTTCACCGGCATGGCAGCACATCAATTCAAACCGTGTTTGCTCATATCATCTCAAGCGGACACAGGTAAATAGGTACGTGGTCTCTGGTCTATAGTCTATTGCGAATAGACTGGCTGCTGTTTGTAAAAATATCAAGTGGGAATCAACAACATGTCATGTACAGCTGTATAAGCTTTTCTACTTCTCCAGCAGACTCGGTTTAACTCAACTTCCTCCCCCAACTTTTTCCGCTCCACATAAGAAGCCTAAAACTGCCTCTCTAGCTGTCTAGCTTGGAAATCTTTCTTTATTTGCGAAGAAAAAAACAACTACATGCTACATGTATGAGCAAAAATGGACCGTGGACCAAGGATATGCGCGGAGAAAGACCAAGCCACGACACCGCACCGCACCACTGCTGCAGAGAAAAGAAACTGGAAGAGATTTCCAGAAAAGTGTTCTCTGCTTTGATCAGCACCATCATCATCTTATGGAAAAAGGAACATGATCATTCTGTCCAGGCCAGGCAAGAAAAGGCTTTATGTTGATGAGGAAGGAAGTTGTCTACAAGGCCTTACGCTATTCTATAGAAAGTCTATTTTTGGAACAATGGAGAAAACCGTGGGCTATCTATCTACCTCCTACTCCTCAGCGGCATTTCTCTCCGCTGCGCTGCTTCAACTCGAAAACTTATTAAAAAGCAGAGCTGAGGAGAAAAGCTTGTAGGCAAGATGTAGAGTGTCTGGAGAAAATCCCTTGCATGAGGACAACTCACAGCGGTAAAGCGGACCTGGACCAGGCCACGGGAGTAAAAACGTCAAAATGGGATATGGGCTTGCATTAATGGAGAAAAATGAAACTTGCCTTCTATTCTATTACAAAAATAACTGATGCGGATGTTGGGAGAGAATTGCCGGCTTTAAGGTACATTGAAAGTGGATAAGGGTACAGCAGCAGACAATCTATTCATGCAAAATGGGAACCTTCTTTGCTAAAATAAAATTTGAGAAGGAAAGTTTACTCTTGATAGTTTGCATACCAAATCAGTCCGGCCAAGATCCTCTTCTCCTTTTTTATTAGATTTTTGAGGGGTATGAGTATGAACCCAATTTGAATTTATGGAACTCGAACTAACACATGAAAAACTGAACCAAAACCAACGCAAACGTGAAACGAGCAGACAGAACAGTGAGAAAAGGACAATTGAAAACTTTCTCTTCTCTATAGTTTGAGTACTTCTGAATAATTTCTGAGGTCGAAAGGAAATGGTCGTTTTAAGTGACAAGTGTACACACACAGCTGGCCAAAGCGCAACTGAAACTTGAATGGGAAAGTTGGCTGGGATTTATAGCCATCGCGTTCAGTTCAGAAAAGAGACTCGGGGAAACATCAGTAGTAGTAGAAGAAAGGAAAGGTAAATAGTTAGCACTGCAGTTTCAGTTAGAGCGGCGAAGGAGACGACGAAGATAGATATTAAGCTACGCTCGTTTGAAGGCAACGCGACTCACTCAGTCAGTTCTCTGCAACGGTTTTCTTGTGGCTAAAAGCTTGGAACGGAATGAGTCACGACGATAAAGTTGCATATTCATACATGGGTAGATTGTGTGCGATCGGTGGAATCGACAGGTTTTACAGCACAAGGAATCCAATGAAACAACTGAATAGACTTTGAATGTCTTAATTTTCTGTAGCGATAAAACGAATCAAGGTAACATAATAAAGGGCAATGAGAGTCATTATATCTCAGTCAATCAAGATCAGAAAATCTTAAAGAAATTATAAGTAACGAGCATAAAGTCCAGGATTGAAGCATGAATTTAAAAAGGCCATGATAGAAATGTTTTTTAAAGTGCAGAATCTTCTAGAAAAAGTCCGTCATAAAATTCGGTAATCCTAATCCTGAAAACATCAACCATGCATAGGTACATACATGCAGTTTATAGTCCGAAAGTTGCACATTGCACATCGCGAATTGCATTGCAAAAAGGCAAAAGATAAGATAATTCAACCAAAACTATTGAATTCATATTTTAATGCAATTCACGCTCCTCGATCTTATTGTATTTAGGTTGTTTATGATGACGAAACCTTGGCAAGTGAATTCCTTTGCAAACTTGACTCATCCGATAGCTCGCTTAAAAATTCTAAAGTTCTACACAAACAAAGCTATTTATAGTAATACGCTTTGATTGTGCTTGTATTTCTGGGTGATCGCTTTCTGCTTGTGTCATCATCATATTGCCTATTTGGTTTCACGAGTACGCTTACATTCCGCGTTCTCGAGAATTTCCTCCCTCGCCTCCATTTGGTAATCTCAATCAATCTCTCAAATGGCAATATGGCCCATTCGGCCGTTCGTTCGTATTAAAACTATTTTATGAATGTATATTTGCAAGAGCTGTGTGAGCTAAAATGACCATGTTTACAGCCTTAATGATGATCGTGACCGTATTTACCTCGATCGTGCGAGGACTTTCTCCTGTGTTTGCAAAAGAGAACTGCTTCCGACAGGTGAAATTAATCATTTTCTCACCTTACCCCGTGTCTATATGAAACAGTACTGAGCTCATAGAACCGTTCTGCTGCATGAATGTAGTATGTCGCATGATTTTATTACGGAATCAACCTTCGCCACACACATTCATGAAGAGCCAAGGTAAAATTGCATAGGAAAAGACTGTCGAAATAAGTCAGGGTAAAATGATGAGCGATGCATTTCGCGATGATCATCACGATCGCGAAAAAAATGTTTGCTGAAAATAAGTTATATTTCATCAACAATCCATCAAAAACAGCTACATATTTTATTTCATTTTTGTTTGACTTTCACATGTCATGTAAAATTGACTATTGATCATTTTTGCTACACTCTGTAACAAGCAGTTATAGCTATTTTTCTATTTCTGCAATTCTGCATCGGCATAGCTTTTTTTGTGACCTGCCTTCAATTGAATCATGCAAACTTGACATGAATAATGCCAAATGGACATCGTCAGTCATCAACGAAATAAAACCTAAAAGCTATAAATTCTAAAACACGGTATTTTTCAGTTTATAATAAACAACGAACTTAGGACTTATTTTTAGGAAGCAAATCTCGTTATAATTTTGCGAACGAATCTAAAAGTAAATGCGGCGAAATCATGGTTTCGTTATAAGTACTACATGTTTTACATAACGCGAGTATTCATTCGCAATGGATCACAGTAAACCATTTTTGATCGATTTCATCCAGAAAAACAATAAAAGATCACATTTCAAAACCAAAAGTAAATAGAATAATTATTATTAGCTTTCGTGGTGAAGTAATAATACTGAATCATACTTTAAAAAGACGCTGAGTATATTTTGTCACAAACTCTAAAAATCTTAAATCACCCATTTCATTTCTTCCCATGATTATTTATTTTGGCACAGTCTTCCCTGCTTCCCTGAAATCGCGTAGTCAGTAGTCATACATATTGCCATTTTAAAACCTACCTCTAACTCTAGTAAATGCTAATTAGCTCTGCTCTGTTTTGAAGACTAAATATGGCTTTAAAATCCACTAGTTTAAAATCACCTACACATCCCGTCAAACATTGAATTGAACTGACTCATTCGCATTTCGGTACTTGCAGAATACAAGTACAAGTAAATCCTTCAATCTGTCTCTATTTTTGCGAAATCCAAACTATTCTAAATCACTAGCTAAAGTTAAGTACATAACATATTATTAAGGTATTATTGTTGTGGGTATCCCTGATACGTTCTCTTTATAGCTGTCATCATTACATCATCATCAGTTTTAATAACGCAAATACTGTTGTACTATATTAGGAAGATTTTGGTTTCTTGGTTCAGATAAGTAATTTTTTGTTAGGTTTTAGAAATTATTTTCGTTTTCAATTTCAGCGTTCAGGATTTAAGTATCGTGGTACTTTCGTCGCCTTCCTCCATTATTTCCGCGCCTGCGTTTCTTTGGCCATCTACAAAATTAACATTCATTCAATTAACATAGACTCTATTAACATGGAATAAGAATAAGATTCTTGCTTCGAGCATTCACCTTCCAAATATCTGCTCCCACAACGAGGGATGAATCGAATCCTCACTTATCACATCATCCGACCAGCATTCCTCTCTGCCTTTGCACTGCTTCAGTTTGTAAAGCCTTGCCATGATCCAATCCTCGCTGGATGCGGGAAGCGTGTCAATCGTGTTCTTCAACTGGTATGGATCTGCATAAAACAATGTTACATAACATCACAATAATATTCATTTCATTTGCATTTTTATAGGACTTGATTTTCCTTGAAATGGATGAAAAGCATAATATTATTTTGCTTTACCTTGGATCAAATCAAAATACATTTTGAAACCAGTCACAAACTGGCAATACAGGTAATTATGAGTGCTATTCACAGATCTCAAGCATGAGTACGAGTTGTTATTTGCATTCATGCAGAAGCAGAACGAGCCAGAGTCACGACTCCAAAATGGGGGCGTTCTCCAATGATCACTGGAAAAAAATATAAATCACCTTTTGAATTTGAAGCAGACGATTCCCCTTAAAAATGAGAATTACGTATAAAGAGTATGCAAATATATGTACCTGTCATGCCAAAAGCAATTCATTTTCTCCTCTTTCCCGCAAGTCTCCGCCTGGAGGACATATAAATGATTAAAAACGAGTTCCGTGAGTTATGCCCGATGACGTTTTTCAAAGAATAATAATAACGATTAAGTATTTACTTACCTGCTGTCTCTCAACCGGATCTTCGATTCTTTTAAAGATTCTTTGCTTTTTGCGCAGCTTGCTCAAAATCTTTCGGTGTTTTCTATCTTCTCGCTCTTTTTGCCTTAACCAGCGGGGATCGTTGTAGCAATTGCAATTGCTATCTTCACTGTTCACCGTCGTCGTCGGACTAGAGTTTTTGTTGAACATGTAAATCCCTTTCAGTTTGTTCCTCCCTTTATGATGCTTGTTCTTGCCCCCTTGGTGGAGATTCGGCTTTCGAGTTGTTCCCGTCGTTGATGTTGTCGTCGAGGAAGAGGAGGTAAGGGTGACCTTGTTCCCTTCCATTTCATCATCCTCATCATCATCGTTGCTTGCTTTGTTTTCCTTTCCTTCTTCATCTATTTTATACGCAACGCTTGATGAACTTTCAGAACCTGACGCGGGTGTCGTGAGGATCAGTTCCACATTTTCTTGACCTATTTGAACTTCATCAGTTTTTGTATCTTCCGTCTCATTTGCTTTGTCTTTGACCACTTCAGTCTTCATTCGACCTTCTCGGAAATCGTCCTCCGCTGGGTTTTCATTTTCCTCCTCTAGGGAATCGTCATCTTCCTCGTCATCTTTTTCATCTAGATCGTCCTTTTCTTCTGATTCGTTCGAGAGATCGTAGTCCTCCTCTTTGCCAGTTTCGCCGTTCTCCTCCGCCTCATGTATTGTTCCGGTGGAGGCATTACTGATGGTGGTTTTGTTATCCTTAATCCTTCGATCGCCTTTGGTCTTGTGAAGATGGGGTCCAAGTACACTTGGTCTCCTTCCAGGAAGACTGATTCTAGGATAATTTTCCGAGAGCCATTTCCTCCTAATATCCTTCCTTCTTTGGCGCAAGTACTCAATCCTTTGTTTCAGCTTCTCAATCTCATCATCAATTCGCTTTCGCTCAGATTCCCAATCTAAGAGATCATCATCCTCGCTTTCCAACACATGTTCTAATTGTGCAGTATTTGTTGAACGCTTGAATCTACATGAACACTTTTGATTTGAAACTTCTGGTAACGAAGAGATATTGTGCCCGTATAGTGGATCATTAATTCGGGGATCATGAGAAATTACGCGACTACTCACTAGAAAGTCTATGTTTTGCCTACATTTTCTAAATCGAATTCGGTTCTTCTCCTTGCGGCAATACTTCTTTTGTCCCGGCATACAGGGATGCGGATGCATTGCACATAAATGAGTCAAACTTAAAACTTCATCATCGTCAAAAATCAACTTTTCCCTGTGCTTCCTCCTCATTTTCTTTGGGTTGTGATGCCTGTCGAAAACTTCTCCTGAGCCAGAGCCTGAATTAGATGTTGGGGGATTCCTTCGCCCTGGGCTTTCAATGAGGAAAACATCCGGCCATTCGAAGTTCTCCTCTTTTGGACAAGTTGGACAGTATTTCTTTATCAAGGGCACCATGCTCCTTCCGTCAATGTCTTCCGGTATAGGCAAACTTGCTAGTTCAAGAAAAGTTGGCGCAAAATCGATATTCATAACAGGCTCACGAATCACAGTTCCTCCTTCAACGATATCCTTCGGCCCAGCCAAGAAGATGGGAATGATAAGACGAGCAAAAATGGTTGCTTACTTGGATCACTTCCTACCCTCTCCAGAAAGTCTAGAGCATCACGAGCAATGGAGTCCGGGTAATAATCCCGCTCCAAGTCATTTCCGTATCGAAAGCGTTTTCCATTACGATTAAGCGTATAATTGTAGTATCTGGAGTTCATCAGGAGTCCATTCCACTCATCCCAACCCTAAAAGTTCCAAATGCGCATAAATATTACTACGAGTAGGTACATGACATTGACAGAAAGTCATTTTTGGTAAACAATCAATCTTCTTACATGGGGTATGTGAGATCCATCGTACTTGTTTAGGTATTTGCCAATGTACGAGGTGTAGTAGCCCGATGACCATAAATGCGACGCGAATGTTTTCTTCTCATATTTTTCACGCCAATTAATGCTGCTACAATTATCATTGTTTGTGAAGACCTCATGATTATGAACGTATCTGAAAATATTTCCAAAAAAACATGGATAATTGAAGTATTATTATCCGAACAAAACCCTCTACAATTTCTGTAGATGCATGAGTGTGTGAGTAAAAGTGTTTATTATCTCACAGTCCGGTGAGTAAAGATGACCTTGACGGACAACAAATGGGGGTGGAGACATAGCCATGCCGAAATTCCACTCCTTCGTCACGAAAGATTTTCAGGGTTTCTGGCATGTATTCCATGCTCCCTATTGGCGATACATAGATAGATTGGCTGAATAAAAAATTCAAGACAATTCAATTCTCTAATTAAAACTTCATAAGACAAATACCTAATTCAACATCCTGATCATCGGTTATGATTAGGATTATGTTTGGCCGCTCGTCTTCACCTTGACTGCCTCTGAATTCGGATCCTCGGGTTTTACTGTTTTCTGCGACTTTCTGCTCTTTTATTGTATCCGTTGGGGGAGTTTCTGAATTATTTTCAAAGAATTGTTTAGCTCATACTCAAGCGTATGCCACCCAAATCTCTGCATTATCTGCTCACCATAATCCCGAGCTCCATCTTCATCCTCGCGTTCCCAAAATGAGGATGACTGTGAAGGGAAAGGAGGATTTGTGTTTTCCTCCACTGCTTCCTTATTAACCTCCGGTGCGCGTAAGTTTTCCTTGTGCTTGTCATTATCTTCATTTATGGCTTGTGACTCAACTTGTGACTCCACAGGATCTGCATGAGATTCAATTTCACTTTCCTCCATTACCACTGCTCGGCTGGTCACTTTTTCCAGAGAAACTTGGAGCTCAGGCTCCAAAATATCATCGTCATGAGCCAATATCGTTATGTCAGGAGTGGCGTTCGAAACATTTATGAGGAACATACACGCTAAGAACAAGACGCCAAAGTTGATGCACTTTTCCATGATGATGATTGATGATCACATTTGGCTTTAAAATGATAGTTTGAATTTCTTCATAAAATGAAATGCAGGATTATGCATTAAGCTCGACTGGTTTAATTATTTTCTTTATATATATGGATTTTATCGATAACGTTTTTAATTAGTCTGAAGTACAACCCACCGTACAAACTTTCTTTCCTCCACAACTTTCTTTCACAACCACGAAATGCGAATGGCATGACTTTGACTATTATGACTCTTTTAGGCACACTCTTTCCTTCTTGTAAGTCTCATTTCAGGAGAAAAATTATTATCGCACGAAAAGGATGTCTCCCGGATATGCATCATCATATTACGTCGACGTCGTCAGACAGGCCAGTCAACAACTCCATTTAGGCCTCGCAGCTAAAATAAGAATGAGCTGTGTACGCTTTATTTTCACAATATAATATCCATCATACCGGTTTCCATCATATCATCAGAGATCGTAATTTTCGCCAGCATTATAGGGCACGTCTTGAACCGTGGGCTTAAAATTGCACTTGATTAAAGAAAATTGCGTGAGTTCTTCAACTCCAAAAAGGAAAACATCATATCATAATAACAAAAGTAGCACAAATACAGATTTTCAGTTGCATCTTCAGCAGTTCCACTCATACTTACATGCACGATTTTGTTTTTTTTTGTTTGCAAAAAAATGTGCATAAAAAATCTTGGAATAAATTGCTTCCTCGTTCACTTTAAAATTATTATCATTAAAAGGTTATCACAAATGCTATTATTACAGTCAAATCGTCTCCCTTTTTTCATATCTCGCCCGACATTTTCGACAAAACAAAGTGGTGGTGGTGGTGCGTAGGCCGTTCCGCAAAGGACAACAGAAGCATTATTAGGGAAACAAGCCGAACATTAAATCGCTGAGATAAGATAAGATTAAGTTACATGTTTTCTTCTTCCTTTTAAAAATATCTCTCTTCGATGATGATGGGGACCAATAAACATGTACTATTATAATATGACGATGATGAGATGAGGTTAATAAACCTGGACTTATGGACTAGAAAGATCAGTAAGAAAAAAACTGCAAACGATGAGATAAGTAATTTTTGTACAAAAAAGTAATGTCTGCATTAAAAAAAGCTGCCGCACTATCACTTCATTCACTCACTCATCTCCCTCACCAACAACACCACCACCAACAGTCAGCAGACATGTGAAGGTAATAATAAGACAAGCATTTTCAAAGATATGTAGTATTTTTTTCTTTTAGCAATGTAATTGATAAAATGGGAAAAAGCAAAGAAGAAGTAGAGAAGAGAGAGGATCAGAATCAGAATAAACAAGGCTGAAAATATTTCAGACACATAATTTTTAGGAGTATGCATTTGGTTCTTATATACTCTCTGGGGAAAAAGTATCTAGTGTGAGGCTTATAGGGAAAAATGCGACATGACAAGCAACGAGATAAATATGATGATGGGGGCAATGCATGGCAAGAAGATATCTTGTCTGGCCCTGGGCTTGCTTGCTGTGCTCGAAATGTAACAAGTTTCACGTAAAAATCCTGAAAAAATTCTCAAGTTTACGAGAGAGGAGATATAGGGATACACAACATACTAAACTAGCGCTTTTATGGCTCTGGCTCTGAGAAGAGGGAGAATGGATGATGGGTGAAATGAAAGACTTTTCTGAGAAGAGGAGGACAAAGTAATATCATGCATCTCTAATTCTATTTCTACTACTATAGCATAGATCTACGATGATGATGACTATGACATAAAAATGCATGTAGAAATGATACGAGGGAAAGATATATATGCATGTAGCTTGTTTGTAAAAGAATTTCGTAATAATTGAAGTGTGAAACTTCTTGTAGGCAATTTCCTCTTCACTTGTTTTCCTGATATGGCTTTTTTGGGTTGAGTGAGCACAAGAACAAGCTTTTTGTCACACATTCGGCAATCCGAAAATTTGTTTGATCCTTCGTAATAGATTTGAGTGAGAAGATGATGATCTGTGACAGCAGCGATTGATATCTCTTGTATGACGGATGGGTTCTTGTTCCCATTGATCATCATGTGTCATAAAAACAAATCCGACTTTACATATTTTTTTCGAAAATGTGTTATTCTTCACTTGCAAGAAGTCGCAACAATTTGTGAAATATTATGCATGAAAATCAACATTTTTGGGTACCTACCTACTACCAACTTTTAATTCATACCGACCGGCTAATAAATAACTTTCTAATAACTGACCTGCACTGAGGCGAGGTCTTCGTTTTCGGCATTGTCTAATTAAGCCAGAAATATCTGCAAGATGGACCTTTCGGGGCGATTTGAAACAAAAAGATTTCCCCAAGCATATATATTTTTCACTATTATCCATGATGAAAAATAGGCATCTCTGGATAAGACAAAGGGCGGGCGGACCGGGTGGTGAAAGTGTGATTTAGTCTTGCCATGTCAAGGCCATGCCACTTTATAGGAAAGGAGGGAAAGTGAAGCTGGCTTAATTCGCGTAGGCTAGTTGCAGTTGGCGTATCATAATCATGTTGCATTTCATGCAAGCAAGCGCATGCGCGCGCATGTTCATTATCATTTTGTCTAAAGAAGCGCATGCATACCATACCACACCGCACGGCCACGCGTGTCGCGTCGTCGTCAGAGTCAAAACACATGGCTTTTGTGTGGAGGGGAGCTTTGTTGCAAAAGATCATCTGTCATGCCAGGGCTATGATGCATTAGTCGCCATCGACATATGAAAAACCACGGGCAGGTGTTTTAGGAATTTTTAATCGGAATGATTTTGATTCTACAGAAGTGTATGGATTTGAGAAGTAAATACTAGCAGCCAGAAGCTTTTTGCGTTTTGATCGACGGCGGTAATTAATAATTAATGAGCTTCCATTTATTATCGTTTCCCAGCTGAGATTACAAAAACAAACTAGTCTTAAGGCGTTTGTGGAGGAATTAGCTTTTATTCTACGATTCGTTATTTATTTAGTGGTAAGCATTTGTCCCTGTGGTAAGCATTTGTGGTAAGCTTTGGTTTGTTTAGAATTCACATTTACAATTTAATTTTAAATATGCATTTATTGCCTTCAGGTCATTCTTGTGAGGACTCCCTTCTCTGTTGTGGTCTGACTGGTGACTGGTCGATATCGATATAAGTAGTGCAAGACCTTCCGCTTCTCGTCATTTATTCATCTTTTTATACCTCTCATCTTTCCCATTCTCCAAAGACGTGTGACACCGTTGCGTTCTTGTCAATTAACTTCTCGAGTTGGTAACTTTTAGTTGCATTTTTCCTTGTATAAGAGAAATAATAGTCATCTTATTTGAAAATATGAGGAGAACCTCCAAAATTAATAATTATTAAGATATTGGATACAGGTCATAAAGTTTAAGAACTCTAAATCTTACGACAAAGGAGTTTGTAAGTAAGCTTCATTTTAATGCTTTTGTTTCATTTCTTAGAACCTCATCTTCTTGGTCCGGCTTTACTTTTGTTAAAAGCGAAGAGATGCGAGAGACTACTACTCCAAGTCCGATGGAACTAACAAAGGAACAGATTGACGAGTTGACTGAGCGTGCTGTTTATTACAGCACTGCCATTATCCAGTATGATCACTTCAATGACCCTGTAAGTTCTTGCTCTTATTAAGCTTTTGCATGTTCATCTTGTATAATCTGAACGTCATGATGACGTGAACTATTCTGAGTAATCGCAGAACCATGCTG
>JAHZNI010003811.1:0-29616 GCA_027744415.1 Seira ritae | reverse complement strand
TACAAATTGGTAATTACGTAATTTGTAATGATTACAAAATGATTACGATGTAATTGGAATTACTGCCAATCCCTGGCAAAAAGTAAAAACAGAGAATTCCCAAATGTCCTCATCGCAAACATCACTATCCTCGTCATTTCTTCCATCAATGTCATTTTTAAATATCTTAACAGTGAACAGACAAGACTCTTTTTTTAAGAGGAAAGTTTTTCTCCGAACAAAACAATTTTCCCTTTTCCGTATGTCTACATAAAATTGGATATTCGTCATCATCAGGGCAAACCCGAGGAGCTAGGGAAATGAAAATAAAAATACTATTCATTTCTTATCTGTCTCCGACAAGACAATTTCTGAAATCGTCATCATCATCTTGTTCTTTTTCCTCTCGCTCTTCTCTCCTTAACTTCCTCCAGGCACTGACGTTATGTTTTTCTTGTATTTACTTGAAACTTGTTTTTAGTCATGCTTAAAATACTATCTGCACAAAATATTTTTTTTCTGTTGCTGTTGTTGACACGCGAAAAAAATTGGACAAAAAATATTTCATTCGGAATAAATTTTTTTCACACAAGAGCAACTTTTTGTTTCTGATTTTGTATCTCAGAGAAAAACTACTTCTGCGAATAACTATGTATACAATGAGAGATGGTCCATTTCAAAGAGGGAAAGTGGAAAATATCGTGCTATTTTACTTGAAGCTTGTTTTTGATGCGCAAACCGTTTCAAGAGAAACGGCTCAGAATTGTTTGAACAATTACGAAGAGGGAAACAAAAAAAAACTCATGCGGGCTCTTGCAGACAAACACAGCATCTTTTCCTAGTCCGCTGCAGTTGATGCTTTTTCACAATAACTGAGAAGAAGAAGCAGGGCTAGAGAGGAAAGGGTTGTTACATTACTTTCCTTACATAATTTACTCGAGCCCTTTCGTTCCCCATTTTTCACAATTTTATATTATTATTTACAAGAGAATTTTGTATCTAGTCCTTTTGCGGATGTTTTCATGGGAATTGTTTTCCCCCAAAGAAGAAATGATACACCCACACGCAACAACACAACACATGTTTTGTTTGAACGAATAAGTTATAAACTGGTAAAAGGAGTGAGAGAGAGACATACTTACAAATAGCATGGTTCTTTTGAGTGAAAACTGTAGCGTGTGAAGTTATCCAGTTGAGCGATAGTAGCCTAATTAAGTTCTTATCGTCTTAACCAGAGCACTTTTTCACATTCTCGGGAGAGCGAAAAAAGTTTGAGTTTTTTGCGGATGATGATGATGATCATGATCATGATGGTTATTAGAAATGAGACAGAAGGCATCACGAAGCAGAAAAAAACTCCTACTCAACTGAAAAGCCCTTGAAGCTAATCGAGATCATAAGCAGCTTACTAGAACGGAGACACTTTAGGGAAAGTTTGAGTAACAAGTGTTTCCTGCTAATTTACTTGGAAATATGAATGTGAATGCCTAAGCATGTAACGGGAAACCATGCAATAAATCCGGATTAGCACGAGATGTTCATGGAGAAATTAAAATTAGGTTTATTCAAATGACATGATATTTCAAGAAATATTTCTTAGGGAGTAACATAATAAGCATAACATAACAATGGAAATTAGCTAGTTAGTTAGAACAAGCTTGTGAAAATAAGCAGGACTCTGAGTTTGTAGTAAGCAATTTGCTGCGGAGTTTTCTAGATAACAATTCCTTGATCTTTAGATGAATATTTAAATGTTTAATGGCTTCTCAAGAACTTTAAAATTGGGTAACGTAAAGTGCACACTATATTATGCATGCATCCTATTTCATCACGAATTATATTACGTGAACCTTCAAAGCCCCAAAGAATTCTTTGCTTTCGAATTTCAAGCCTGTATAAAAAAGGATGTTACGGGATGTTACGTAAAGTAAAGAACATACTTTTATTAAATACTTTGTGAAAAAAGTGGCTTACGTCTCGTAAATATGAACATCTTTACCAGAATTTTACCTAAGATGAAGAAGAACTCAGGCGTACAATCATTATTTCTGATTGATCGCTGAAATCCGCCGGGAATGTATGAAATTTTCCGAGAAAGATACATACATACATTCCGGATGGTAGAGGGCTCATTTCCTTACCCAGAAGAGTGCGAAACATGCTGTGAGGTCATACAAGGGTATTCAGGGGATGTTAAACTGCTTCCTCCGTTTCATCACTTGTGCTTTCTATTAAAAAAAATCCAGCAGTGAAAGCGAAAGTAGGTGCCTTGATGTTTATGAGTATGTGGGCAAGCACGATGCGCGTGTAGTAATGTACAAGTAGTTGGCTCAATTAATTACCGTGGATTTGATTTGAATTATTTTACAATTTCCTGAGGCAATGATATGATAATAAAGAAAACGTCGACTTAAGGAGAGGATGTTAAAAATCAATCATTATTTTGTTTAGATTTTCAATTAATTAGGCTCGAGTTGGATGGAAGGTTTTCCACATTTCAAATGTTTATGCGAGTCAGTTGATATTAAACTAGTCACTTATTTAATGCAGAACTTATGCACGAATGCACAGCCACTCACGATTTTAAAAGCAACGCAAGAATAGGCTAATTCAATCCTTACTCTTTATTTTGTTTGTAATTTATAAACGACGCATTGCTTTTACCCCGCAATTTGTATGCAATAATGAGCATTTCTTCATTCTCTCTGCCGCTATCATCATATAACCATAAAGTAATGAAAGTTTTTAATTAAAAATTTATCGTTATATGCTTGTTTTGTCATGCCGCACAACTTAATGGTTATTGGATTCGTTCTCTTTTGTTTCTTCTTGGTCCAATTAATATTGCGCTTATTAATATGCATGAGATTTCACCGTTCTGTCATGCATAGAATGTAATATGCATTTGCATTATCTTAAGGCCACGTTTTCCACTTTCGTTCCTTATTATGACATTTGATGGAAGCAATAGTGGCAGCAGACCCAGTGCCACGAAACCATATATAACAGGTCGATAGTGCCCCCGAAAAAATTAATATTCTGCTGCTATGTAAACTAGGGATGCTCTGTTTATAAACGGAAATACAAGGACAGTTTAGGTTTGCTAATAAACGGGCTGCTTACAGCGCTTATAAACACGAATATAAACAGGCAAAGTGCTCACGTAGTGATATAGAAAGATAAGCATAGGGAGTGCAATACCGCTCCCTTAAAAGTATGCCATTAGGTATATATATGTATGTGTTTATAAATGGCAGCATTTCCGTTTATAAACGGCTCTTAAATCCGTTTATATTTAAATTCTGTTAGATTATTTGCGTTTATAAACGGATATTTTGTATACAGAACAATCCCTAATGCAAGCAAGTCGAATATTTAAGATGATGTCGCTCGTCCTAAAGTAAGTGACATTTTCCCCTGTCAATATGAGCCCTTGAAGATGGTTGCTCAGTTGCATTCGTCGACTATGCACACGGCACGGCGCACATGAATCTGACAAAAACTTAAGTGTAAGGACGCGATGAAAACCTCAAAAGATAAAACTTTCATGGTTACAAGTACAACGATAAAATCACAATTTGTAAATCCAGGCTGTGAGCAGGTCTTCTGATCTATCTATATTCTAGTTCTTATCGCAATGAAGTGAAGCTCGCAGATGTGAATGGTCGACATTCGACAAGTCGTCAAAAGCTGTCGATATACTTAAGTGGAGTAGGCATAATGCAAGCATGTCATCATCATTGCAATAATGTTCTTCTCTGAAACAAGTCATTTGTCAGGAGTCGGGTGGAAACTTAATTTACGACTTACAAACTGCACATTTTCTGCAAGGATTACGAACTAAGTTTATGCCAGGCGATGTCCTTCAAGGAAGAAGTAGATATGCATGTTTATAATATGCTCTTGAACTAAAGTTTTTAGTTAAACGCCAGCCGTTTTCGTAGTATGCACGCAGTCAATTTGTCATGCATCATGTATTTTTCTCATTTTCTTAATAACCATCCACTTGGAAGCATGATGCATGCTTCAATAAGGTGGCTTACTTATGTTCATCATGATTTTTTTTTCTGCCAGACCAGGCCAATTTCGTTTTGTTCACGTTGCATCAACAAATGACTCTTCTTCGGCGGAAAAGTGCCATTTGGAAAAGCTGTAGAAAGTGGCGATAACATTTTACGATTGCCTGCTTAAATTAAGTTTGTACACATCAACTTTCTTAAAATAGCCTGTACATACATAGATAGATATTAAGGAGGGAGATGGAGCGCATATGAGATCTCATAATATTTCATGACATTTACGCGAGAAACATTTATTTTTCGAATGAAACACTAATAGTGGAGAAGATGATAAATATGATATGAGAGAATCGCTTACACGAGCCTGAGATTGAACCTTCAAACGCGGAATACATACTTCAGAAGAAGAGGATGCTAGAACCCTAAAATAACAAGGAGGAAACCTGACATGTCTTCATTTCTCTGGCTATTAGTTACAACACAACATATAATAATATGTATTATTGTTTTGTACTTCATGCAATTTGATCAACAAAACGAACTCTCTTCTGACCTGCTGTAAGCGGAGGCTTACATCATTCAGGAACGAATTCGACAGGGAAAGCAGGGAAAATTAGCCAACTCTAATTTCATGCTAGTGTTCTAGAGATCAGCATTCATAGAATTTATTTCATTTCTTTGAAAAGAAATTATTAATGTTGTAGTGTTCACTGTTCACTTTCCCCATTGCATCAAGTCCTGAAACTTACCTTAGAAGTCTAGAGTGTAGACAGGAGTTTATTTTTCTTCTAGATGAGAATTCATGTGATTTTCCTCCGAGATCAAAAAAACTGTAGAGAAATATCCTATATATATGGTAATAATCAATAGTGAATGCTTGTCAAAATAGCACTTTTTTAAGCTTTGATACAAATAAAAATTGAAGAAGCGGAGAATTGAGCACTTTTGGATTTTCATCTAAAATCTAGTCTGTTACTTTCATGCCCGAAGATGTTTTCCAAGGAATGGTTGAGTTTAGAATAGCGTCATACATACATACTTTCAGTTCTAATCTTGGGCTTTGTATAGTATAGACACGTTCTAAAATGGAAAACAAAAAAAATATTCAATGATTTCTTCAAGAAGTACATATTTGTTAGAAGGCAGTCACTTTAGGGCAAGGAATAATATTCTGTGTAAATCTTGACTTATTCAGTAGGGTATTGTTTGTCTATCTATTTGTGCGGAATTTTAATGAAGGCTTTTTTGCATCCGGGTTTAGAAAGTTTATGGGAATGGAAAGGAAAAGAATGACATTCTCTAATCAGATATTCGGAATTAAATCTCTGTCTATTCCCATGAAACCATTATTCCATGACGCATAATGTTTCCTTTGATATAAATATGTATCTACATATATAAAAGGATGATACAATAGAGGCTCTTGACTTCAAACATGAAAGAAAAAATTGCTATTTCATTAAATGGATGACTTTGAGCCTTCATTTTCCCCTAATTTTTAAGGAAAATAATTGCAGGAAAAATATCATTATTATTACTCTCTGGCTAAAATGTGGTTAAGTAGACGGCAAAGTATGTACAATGTGCAGAGATGCATAGATAATTACTCAAAAAAAAACCTTTCACGAGCAAGCATGCATGTTCCCTTCTAAAAATCTCATATTACACGGAAGAACGAAGTCCTCTCGAAATATAATTGTAATTCGACTCTAGGAGATTGAGATATTTTCTGTACGATTGAACTGGTGATGGCGCACATTATGATAACTTACGTAGTGAGATACTTGTTGAAGATGACGTAACACACATTTGAAAGGAGATTTGAATGCTCATTTATTTATGTAAATGATAAAGGAACACACAGCCCTTTGCATCAGCCTCGCTTTTTTTTGCTTTCACTTTCGGAATGAGGAGAAAAATGAAGGCATTCCAATTGATCGTAAAGATATTTTTTTTCGAACCAGAGGTAGCACAAAATGCAATTAAGTAAATAGTTCTATGCAAAATAATATGCATGGAATGTTGAACAAATGAAATATTATTTGGAAATACGTAGGTGGTAACATTCTTGAATTAAATACGTAGCTACCAGGATATTGGAAAGAAAAAAAAAGACTTTTATATTATTGCTTATTTCAAAACAGTATCATCCGATTTGGACGTTTCGTTGATTCCTTAAAATGCCAGGGCTCGAGGGCAGAAATGATTAATTCGCAAAAGTCGACTTTCGAACTCAGCTCGTCCCTTTTATGAGAAACAAGGCTACGTTATTCAATGAGATGGGGGAAATGCACATTTTAATCTAGAAAAATCTAGCATGACGTTGGAATAACTGAAAATTGACATTTTGTTTTCGAGGCAGAATTGAATCTGATATTTCCTGGGAACGCAAACAATAAACTTGGCTAAACTTGAGAATAGCTTTGCATATAATACATTCGAGTTAATTAAACCCATCACATATTCTCCTTCATCCAATCGAATAAAATCCTGCGTATGCCATGTTGATGTGAAATCCAATACCCTACAAAAAATTATCATTTTCCTTTGTTTTTCTACGTTCAAGACAGTAAACAATTTTTTGAAAGAAAACTTATAAACGGCAGAATCCAGAAATGGAATAGAGAAACCAACTAGATACTACGCACATGAAATTGAATTCTGCGAAAATTTGTAACGTAATGTGAACAAAAACTAATAGGAAAAAATGGTTGTCACGTACTCAGGCAGACAAAATGCATTACGTTTTTCTGGATCTGTAGCACAACATTCTTCATGAGTGCTTCTGAACATTTGCATCCAGCCATGTAACATTTTCCTGAGCTCAACTACAAGACATACGTAACCGAGTATGTAAGATGAGCTTTCTGCATTTTTGTAGTCTCTGAAGTCTGCAGAGAATGTGAAAAATTGAAGCATGGAAATTAAAGCCTGACCTGTTTTTCAAAATAATTCTGTTTCAAACAAGATCTTTTCCCTTGGTGATCAAAACAGCTTAGAATTTCCAGTGAGGCATAAAGTGTCGGGCAAATAATTTAGTGGATTCGGGTCAGAATACAAACGAGAATTCAGGGCTTCTTCCCTGTCATGGATAAATCATACTGTATTAATCTTCACATGTATTCAGCAACAAAAACCGAAGAGCTCAAATGAAATGTTACAGCAGCATATTAAAGCCTACACAAAATTGTACTTGAAAGGGGTTCGCAAAGATAAAGATAAAACTTTTCCTTTAGGTAGTCAAGCGTGAGTACTTTCATTTTACAAGAAGCTTTGAACTCGATCTAAATCATACTGCGTGCTCAGCTAAAATGCTATTATGGTAAATTGCATAAGTGTATGTATATTGTAATCATTTTCTAAAAAAATTGACGAAGTTCGGGTTAGCCCTGGTTTCCAGTTAACAATCACTTTGAAACGATGTACCACATCACAAATGTCTCTAGATATTGGTTAATCATGGTATGTAGTATCTAACTTATTTTTTTTAACCTGTAGTGACGAATCTATCACGGTGGGTAAATAAGACATGCTAATGCCAATCGTATAATTATATTTTTGTACTACGAAATAATTGGAGATTCTACCTGTTTCCATGTATTGTATGGAGACATTCCCGTGCCTAGCAAGTATTATTGCAAACCTACATGAGTTCGTGCAAAAATAATGAATGATGAGTTCACATTTTCGGACGCAAAAATGGCGTTAACCACAAACACACACACACACACACACAGCCACATTGTTTCTCCACGTGCGTGCATTTGCATTTCTGCAGAAGTTTCGTTCCTGGGATTTTTCCTCTTCTGTACCTTGTACGTAACCACACTCAATTCTATTCTATTGCACAATCGTTCACACTACTCATTTAAATATTTCCCGGTACGTGATTCCTTCGATTCGATCTTAAATATTCATCTCGTTATGCTGGGAACAGAAAAAAACGTGATTAACCTTCAGCTACCTGAGAATGAATATTTTAAATAATTCTGATTAATTTCCCATTCATTTTTATTAGGTATTCGTGTTACTGTGATTATGAAGTCTTTTTTTTGCGCAATAGTTTCACAATACTCAAGTCAGGCATAGCATTTCTGCGTGATCTCAATCTCGTTTTGCAAAGGAATATTTTGCATATTAATTTTCGCCGAATATAATAAGTATACTTGCTTCTAGAAAGTGAGGTTTGGTCTGCCAAGCGAGTGTGAAATTGGAATTCGCCATAGAAGTTATCAATCTGACGAGCTCCGTTTCATTCCCACGAGGAACAAAGTTTTCAAAGGGAAGAGAGTGATCTATTTTTTTGCAATATGCAAAATTATTACTGAGAAGAGGTAATATATGGCATTATGAAAGGTGCACATTCTTATCATTATCACAATCTAAAATAGGTTTCGAAGGGTTGAATACTGACACACGAATGCGGACTTCATTTTATTTCTCATGTGTTGAAAAGCGTGTGATGTTGTGAGACATGCATAGGTAGTTGTCACATCATCAGCATCACCAGCACCTCATATGTATCTCTCTCTCTATCTCTCATTTTATGCATATTGCGTTCCAGTTTCAGTGAACAGTGAACATGAAAGGAAAAACGAGTAAGGGGAAAGGGATGAATCGGAGGAACACTATACATATAACTAACATTATTAGCGTTTGACAAGTTAAAGTGAAATCTCTACTTTTGTTCGCCCTTTGTCGCGCATTAGCATTTCCTTTCAACATGATATCTGTGTGATCCCGTGTAAAAGGTTGTGGTGGTGGTGTTTCCTTTCATCTTTCTCACTTCTATCGCAAACTTTAAAGCTCACATTGCTCTATAGGATGACTTTCCGCGGAAGCACTCTCTTGATGAATATTAAAATTATGGATTGTTATGAGCAATAATTTTTATTATTTTTGGAAATGATATTTCAGGTTTGTTTACCATCCACCTCCTTCGCCCCCAGACGAATTTTGTTCCTCGTGCAGAGCAGATCGGATTTTTACTTAATCGCCATTAGACGATTGCAAGAAAAAAACAGCCATTATTTGAAAACAAGGAATGCTGCATGGTCCCCACGAAGAGGTGAAGATGGATGCGGAGCCAACTCTGGACGTGAATTTTTCGGACGTATATCATCACAACCATTTTCCTCAGAATGGACAGCTTCCAGGAAACTGGACCCTCCAGGATCTGGTGGAGCATGAGCGAATGCTGGCGACGTTGGTGGAGCGCTACAAAAACAATCGCTACTTTGACTGGACCATCCTCTACATGTTTATTTTTGCCTATGGCGTCCTCATTGTTTTCGGGACGATTGGCAACTGCCTGGCGGTGAGTTCCGCTATTCCCTTCACTTCTTTGTCCTTCTTGAGGACTTAATATAAATTTAGTTTCACTCTCCACAGCATAAATATGTACTTGCTTTCTCCATTTCTTATTCTTTGTTACGCTTTTTCATTTCCATCTTGCATGTACATATTTTTCCAATCATTCCGATCCCATGTTGATTTTTGTGCAATTCTATAAATCCATGCAATTTCTCCAAGATAAATAATGACTACATAATACATCTCTTTACCTTTTACTCAAATCATTGGCTTTTCTCGGAAGAGGATATTCCTGTTTGACTTCCCTTTCCTTCTTTCCAACCAGTTTCATCCTCAATGGATTGAAACGAAAGATCTAAACAAATAAAAAAAGAAAGTAGCTTTGTCCTTCATTTTATTGGCCACTTTTTAGGAGTCCAGTCGAGATGGGTGACTATTACACAACCACCGTATTACCATCATCATTTGATATCAAAATTATACCCACTCCATCCAAAATCCAAATTCAGAGCGGACGAATCAAAATGGTTTGTTTTTTATAGGACGAAGCAGGAACTTTTCTAGATTTCGCCCTTTTACATTAAATTTTAGCAGTTTCGATAATATTCATAAATGATTACGAACTCGAATACTTATGTTCATTATGCTTTGTCATTTAAAAAAACAGAAATTGACCCGTCATTTGCACTGCACATATCTGAGCTGATAAGATTTCATACGTTATTATTAAACAGTAAACAGACCAAACTTGATTTTCATAATGTTACATATACATTCTTTATATCGTACAGTTTTTTCTATCATTTTCTGGAAATTGAATTGATGTTTGTTATGCTTTCGTGTCCGCCTCCAAAGTCAGAATGGGGTGCCCTCAGCCCTCAACAGAAAATGAGATAAGTTACATAAGCGACCAACAAACATTAAAGTGTCATCCAACTTCCCATGTAGGATTGACATTTCCTCAGACAGGGCAAACCATAAGCTGACCATTCGGCCAAATTCATTTTTTTCCAGGGACTAGCTAAAAATAGTTGGAAAGAAAACACTTGAGATATGGGAGGGAAATGATCTATCTCTTCTTGTGATGACACTCCACATCCTCTTTCTTTCCGATTCTGAGATTCTGTTTTTTCCATCGTTGGTCATATTTTCTTGAGAGTTCTCTCGAACTAAGTATTTTTTTGTGTTTGCTGCAGCACGACAAATCCAGTTTTCAACTCTGCACCAGAAACATTTACCTAATCTGATTTTGTTGAAAAATAATCCCTGACTTTTATGACATTGACATTGTTCCAGACTTAGCTTGGATTTCCCCTGTGTCCCCTTTTCCTCTTTTTCTGACAATTTTTCATTTCGCTATATATTATCCTTACTAGTCAAGTACTGGGAGATTGGCGGGAGGGAGTCAATTTTTTAGTTGATTTATCTGTTACGACTAGCCTCGACCTCGTCGTTTTCATTCAAATGGTCAAGTCAAGTGCGGTGGAAAAAAATGTAAGCCTTTATTTGCAGCTTCAGCTTCTCTTTGTCATCTCATGACAACGTCACTTTTGCGGAATACACACTAGACACGCTTAGATGAAGATACACTGAAATGCTTTTGTTCTGGGAATGAATACAGGATGGAAAATAATTGGATTAGAGATTGGAAAGAAAAGACTTGAGCCAATCTATTATAATAGTGCCTCTATCTCCTACCGTAGCAGTTACATTCCCTGACATATATCGTAATACATGCTTGCATGGATATTTATCTTTTCAATTGCTCGACGACGACGACACGAATGAAAAAGACGGGCTGAACAGAGTATTGATGCATTAATTGGATTAACCGTTTTTCAGGTGATTGTCTACCCCACACAAGCAAGCGTTCAAAGGGCGGGAACAATATTCGCTTTGATAGCGATTTGGACCTTAGCTTGCATTCTTGCCGCTCCCCTATTCATCTGGAGAAAGCTGGAGCACATCGCTATGGAATTCCCCGAAATAAACCTGCACGCCGTGGACTACTGCACGGAAGAGTGGCCGACAAAGCATGGGCGAGCTTACTACTCCATTTTCACAATCATCATTCAGTACTGCGTTCCCATTGTCGTTGTGAGCGTTGCCTACGCGCGGATCTGCAAGAAACTGAGGTACCGCATGAAGCCTGGAGGGCGAACCTGTGTGGAGAATTCTGTAGTTGGGCCCAATGGTTCCGGTGGGACTCGCATCGGAACAACCATTCGTAGCGGCTCAATTCAACGGGACCGGGACCAAGCTCGAGTCCGGCGAACCAACACCCTTTTGATAAGCATCGCACTGATTTTCGGCATCTCCTGGATGCCTTTGAACGCGTTCAACGTGATAGTGGATCTCTTCGAGCCGTTCAACTTTGAGAATGATAGCGATATGTATTATTTCAAAATCCTGTTCCTCATTTGCCACATGACGGGAATGTCATCCGCCTGCTCAAATCCACTCTTGTATGGCTGGCTTAACGAGAACTTTCGTAAGGAGTTCAGGGAAATCTGGTGTGGGGTGAAGAGCTGCCAGTCGTGCAGCTGCCGTCGGAATGACCCACTCACAAGGGGAGTGAGCAGGAGAGAGTCTCGACTTGACAATGGACAGACGACTGTCCACTACCGAAGGAGGAATTCCACTGAACATGACGGCGAAGTTGAGCAAAGCACGCTCATCACCCAGGTCTTAGATCGGCATAAATGACTATTGCATTTCTACCACCCAAAGCTTAAGCGGTTTCGATCGCCCCCTGTCAACTATTTATACAATGGCAACTCCATAATATCCCCATCCCCAGCAGCTCCACTCCAGCAGCAGCAGCAACAACAACAACAGCAGCAGCAACAGCGGACACAAAACAATCAGTTAACACTTACCATTGAAGGCTCGAAACTCGAGAGGTATGTAATGCAAATATAAAACAGTTTTTCACTTCCTTCTAATCTTTTTTTCATAAAGCCTCGCGCCATGCCATGCCATGCGGCGAGTCACTAAATCAACATCAATTTTCGTTGATTTATTCCCACAACCTGTTGGAGAAAGTGCTCTCTTTCTCTCTACTTCTGTTAGTCAGGAAATTGTTGAGCTCATTCGGACTAACCACAATATTGATCCTTTTCTTTTTCCGGGGTAGGAAATGGCTCGTGAAATTGACTGCATGAGAAATGAGCTCCATTTCATATTATGTTTTTTATTCGTTTTTCTGTGTGTGTCTCTCTCTCTTTCCCCTTTCTACTAATCGGCATTGCATTGCAATGCGGTGGCAAGTAACTTTTGCAATCCAAATCAAAATAATTCCAGGTCGTCTCGCTCCAGTATTTTCTCTTGAAATTTTTTTCTGTTTTCTCTTTTTAGTTTTTTATATTCATTTTTTTAGATTTCGTCTTACATAAAATCATTGTTTAGTCATTCGCTGTGTTTCCTCATGAAAAGATTTATTTCCACATTTCCTTTACTTTTTTTTGTTCTTTTCTCTTGTGGAAAAACGACGTGATGGAAGGGAAGAGAATATGCGGATAATACGAGGAAGTAGCATAGTCCCAGTTCTTTCTTTTTTTCTCTTCTTTGTCTGTTTTCGCAAAGAATGCGATATAAATCCATTAGTATTCACTAGCGATTTTTGTAAAGAAAATGAGAAACCTTGTATGGTTTACAAAGCATACGGGGGGAATCAGAGAGAAAAAAGAAAAGAAATTCACGAGGAGGATATCGCGGGCAGAGCAGAGCTCACACTGCTCCATTGCGATAATCAAGCTGGTTGGAAAAAAGCAAATGGTGATGTGATGTGATGGTATGCCATAGCTACACCTTCCTCACTCGGAACTTTGCTCGTTCAACTAAATGGAAAACTTTCTCTTTTGTGGATCTGTATTTGCACAAAGATATTCTTTTCCTCTGCGGTAATAAAAATAGATGCGTCTAAAGCTACACGGGAGAATGATATGTAAGATGAAGATATGTATCGAGTCGAGATCGAAAAGCCCGAGAATAAGTTTGTCCTAATGCCAAGGTTAACCCCAGCCAACGCTTTCTTCTCTCTTTGACCAAGTCATGCATACCTAAAAGGGATAACGACATTGTCGTCGCAGTTAACTGAGTACATACATGTTTATTGGAACCCGTTCATTTATTCACAAAGAAACTTTTCCACTCACTTCCTTTCTCTCCATTTTCTTATCTCCATTTTGTCACTTCGGGGAGAAAAGAGACAAGTGAAAAAGTACAATCTCACTGGGATAGATTCCCGCAGTTATGTCAGATTTGGAAAGCCTCTCTACTATTCCGGAGAATGTGACAAAGGTGTCGGATTACACACTTTCTGGTCTGGTCGGGTCTGGAATTCAACCTAGCCAGAGAGAGAAAGCATTGAGGCTGGTTGAGTTGTGAAACAATAATAGCGCTAAAGGCTGAACATATTTGTTTGGATATAACAAATGTCTAATTTACCCCCTGGAGCCTAGAAAAAAAGCACCTCGTGATTTCCTTGAAATCGTGAAATCATCAACTTTGATAATTTGCCGGTAGACCTGCAAGAAATCTAGGGGCTTTAAAGTCGTCCTAAATAAAATACGGATTGATTGATGCATTGCTTTAGGGAAACAATTGCTTCATGCGGTCGAACAATTTTTCTAGGGAATTAAGTACCTAGCGAATTTAGAGAATTGTTCCATTTCATTGGATCTGGATATTTTGCACGAGGATAACAAATATATAATGGTTGTAAATACACTTGCTTCGTAGCAAGAATTTCACGGCTGAACAGGAGCAGCTAATGAGCCGCCCTTTTACTACTTTTGTTCGACTCAGACTACAGCTTCGCGCTAGTGGTAGTCAAGGATAAAAGGGAAGGGAATCATTTAAAAACTCTTCCTTTGTCCTTTGTGAGATGACAGGACTATTATTTCTTACATAAACAAAAGGTATGAAGCAGAGAAGGGATTTGTGGGGAAAAGGCAGTGGTTTCTTAATGACAACAATGCGCCATTCTCTTTCAATCACTTTTGATACGTATGTCTGACTCCTAGAAGAAGATGGACAGCTTATGAGTAAAAGCTGAAGGGTATATTTTCTTTGTTCGCCTTGTTTAACAAGGAAAAAGCACATTTCCTAAGGACAATATTGTAGTTTACGACTACTGCAGAAATAAAAAAAGGAAAATCCTTTACGGCTTCTTTCCCGTTACACATTTTCATATGGTTTTAAAATGATGAAAGTCTGTGGAAAACGTAGCTTTTTCACAAGCCCATTTTTCATTTTAATTATTGAAATGGAAAACGGCGGCGGCGCAAATAATGTCATTACATTTTAGAGGCACTGAAAATAATGTATTTTTCGGTTACAGATGACGACTTGGGAAATTAGCTAAAAATAAAAGTTAAATGTATTGGGGAAATGGTCACAATGAAAGTAACGGACCTCCCTTTACAATAGTTAATTGCATGTAATTCCTAGAGATGTTACACGAGATTAAGTAGGATTAAACGTGTCCATAGGTATTCCCTATTCAATAAAGTCTGCTTAAGAGACTCGCATCACATTGCACTAGATTTTATTTTTTTTGCGATGGTCGTTGTATTGAAAAGTGAGCATCCCAATCAGCAAGTCGTAACATGAAACCCATTTTCTGTGTTTTACAGTAGCAACAACAACGCAACCGCAACTACTCCCAACGGAGCCATCCACCATCCTGAGAGTAATGGAATGTCTACAATGGAGAAATGCTAAGGAAATAAGAGATGTTATACATCGTCCCGTGAAAAAGCAAAATTATGCTTTAACCTAATCGAGAAGGATGTTTTTGTGTACCCAGGTAAAAACCTTGTGGTATTCACACCGCCTCCTCAGTCTGTACTTTTTTTCATTGCAATTTTAGTGTCGTCGTAATCCATCCTGTTTTATCGGGACAAGAACGTTTCCCCAAAAATTATGGGCTGAACGTTTGTGAGAGTAAAATTGGTTTGTACAAGAGAAAGTGCCAAAGTTGGATGATGGTGCGTCTTTTTTATCTAGCTTATTTGTAGATGTAAGGGTACACTCATAACACATTATTTTAAGTGCATAAGTGGTTTTACGACGAGTTTTCCAAAAATTACCTGAATTTTAATAAGATTAGGTGTACTTTATATGTTACGTAAGAAGTCAGGGGAGAGAAAATATGGAGAATAATGTCAAGCTGTTTTATATTTATCCTTCAGTGTGACTTGCCTCCTTCGTCTTTTGTGCCACGCGATAATAAAAAAGTGTAAACGCTCGTTTTTAACATGAAAAGTGGTGAATATCTACAGAAGCAAACTAAACTCGATTCGTTTTTGTCGCTTGATGTTGTTATGGGGGGAAATCATTATAGAAGATAGAGAGATGAGATGTGATGTGATAACGATAACAAGTGCGCACATCCTCTCCTTTTGGATTGCTAAGTCATGGCGAATGACTTTTAAAATATTTATTTTGGAGTAGAAATGCAGCCGAGTTAGGATAGTAGAATGGTTCAAGTTGCTACAGCAGTATTACTTCTACTTTCACCACTACTATCATCATTAAAAAGGGGAGCATAAATATACTTTCTCTTTTAGGAAATCTCTTGTTTGTCCTTGCCTTTCTTCTTCACCTTTTCATCTTTTATTCAGGGTTATTTCTCCTTCTTCTTCTGCGTCTTCTCAATAAACACAGCTACTTGTTGGACAAGGAAAGGAAAAAAAATTGCTTTGAATTGACTTTAACACTCACACAATTCTGGTGGAATAGAGAGATGGTTGTTTGTCTACTTCAAAAGCGAGATGGAAGGAAGTGAACAAAGTGTTGAAATAAGCTTGTGTGTGGTAGGCAAACATGAGTTGAAACTTGTAGAAAATTGACCGGAGTTATCCTTATACCATTTCGCAATAGACACGACTGCACATGTCGTCCATCCTTGTAAGAGTAAGTGAAAAAAACTAACTTCAAAGGTCCACACTTCAATTCAAATTCCTATCATCCGGCGGGTGAATGAATGGTGGATTCCATCCATTGACGATGATGACGTATAGCTTTACCAATACACCTGTAATCGGCTCTTTTCTTCAAGTTCCTTCAGGCGTCAGTAGTTCAAAAGGCCGTTTTCAGAGGAACTTCTGTAGGACATATGCAAACAAGGTACCTAGCTAATGTGATGATGATCATTGATTTGCGTAAGATTTGACCAACGCCGTTGGGGAAGGTCAAAAAGGACCGATGAACGCAAATTGTTGAGACATGTCAACGTCATCTTTGTTTGTGAATGCTCACACTCCCTCCCATCAATCAACAAGATGAACGTTTCACAACTCTCACAAAAATTTTCCATTCCAATTCATTGGCATTAATGAATTTGCATTGCAAATCGAACCAAGACGAGGGGATTGTCGTCGTCATGAAGAATTTTTTTTATTTTTAAATTTATTTCAAAGTTAAAAACATTGAATGTGGATAGGCGCTCCTATGCCTTTTGTTTCTTGCTCATCATCATCATCGTCATACATTCCCATTATTTCTTCGAAGAATCTCAAACTTTTCTCTGGGAACAAACTTTTCAATTTATTCTTCCCCTTACTTTCCCGTGACAGGTTCTCATCAAGGAGATGTTGCAATTCATTTTACTCGACTTTTGTTTGAATAAGGAAGAGTCATCATTTATAATAATTTTCCTTGATATATTGTCTCCACCTCTCGAGTCATTTGTCATTTTGGAAGTTTGAGTTCCACGAAGTCCGGAAATTGAGCTGGATTGTTGTGATGATGTAAACGTGAAGGAGGTTTGAAGTTTGCTTTTGCATTTCCATTACGTGACTGGGTCTTCCCGAGATCTAAAATAAAGTCGTCTCCTGAACTCATTGACAATATGAGTCTGTCAAAGGATGAGCCAATCTCGTTCTATTCTGGCGTATGAAGTACATATATTTTGTACGCCTACGAAAACTCTATGCGGTGAGCAATCTTATTTACTTTTTATTTGAAGCTGTGATCGATTCTCATAAACATACCTAACTATACAGGTGAAATGAAAGAGCTGATTCATTTCCGTAATGGAATATGGGTCTCTTTCACTTATTTTTACCTTAAAAAGGAATGCCCAAAATAGGGACAGGGAAATATCCGGCTAGGGATAAATAAATTGGATGGCATGAACTTTTATTTTACTTAAAGATGTGATAAAGTAGCCATCCAGCAGAGAGGAAAACTTTCTCCAGGAAAGACCAATAAGTTTATTCATTCGATTTCCTTCTCCCAGTCACTAGTTTATTCCTGATTTATCCTGTCTAATCCCCCTTTTCAAGTTGTGAAATTCAGCCAGCAAATTCACGCTGGAATTCACACACGCCAAAAAAACTGCTTAAAATTCAACGGCATCCTTAGATTTAAAACTTAGTACGCAAATGCATTAAGAAAATGGCAGCAGGAAGGAACTTGAAGTACATTTTTATTCGAAAAGTTTCATTCTGTACATTTCCTTATCTTCCAAGTTCACTTCTGCGAAACGAAGCAATTTATTTTTTGAAAATATATAAAAAAAATTTGTCAACTTGTACATGATTATGGCCTAATGAAAGTCACATTTTCGTTGAACTTCCAAAACTTTACGGTTATGGCAATGCTCAGCATACGCTGAAAATTACGCGACCGAAAAGTCCTCGAAACTTACGATACATATCTTTGCTGCCAGAATGAAGACAAATACAGTTTATTTTTACAATAACAATTTAAAATGTGCGATTACGCGTCCTCTTTGAGTCCTGCATCCTTAGGAAAAGCTTTTAAAACTTTGCGAAGACCCCATCATATATCGCAGTCGCAGACAATGTTCATCCCGTTTAAAATTTAGCAACCTTTCCCTTCCACTCGCCCACCATTCCTGCCACCGTAATTGTCGTACCGCAACAAAATGCAAGCTGAAGGCTCTCCACAGACCCGTAAGAAAAGGGTGAGATAATCTAGAGGATTACATTGCCCCAGTATTTCTAGCAAACTCTAGACTATAATGAAAATTTCCGGTTTATAGAGCAGACAGGAAGGAAAAGGTGAAAAGAGGCGTCCGTGCACGTATCCGCACGTCGAGAGGGCACCTATTTTCACTTGACTTGTTTCGCCATTGTGTCGTCTACTCTCATTCCTCCTGACTTTCTTTCCACTTTTTTAATCTCTTAAAAAGCTATACATTCTTGAGTGCGGATCAACCTTTCCTTCCTTTCTTTTTCGCAATTCACTGCATTCTTTGTGCAGTCAGAAAATGTTCTTATGTAACTGGAATTAGAAATGAGAGATTTGTGGGAGGAAAGTATAGTTAAAGCTTCCCTTTAAACTATGCATGGGATCGACCGTTTTATGAAAATGTGGCTGCAAAAAAATTCCTTTGAAAATGGAAACAAATCTCATTACTTCCTTCACCGCTCCAAACAATTTCATATTTTATGTAAGTGAGCAAGTTTCGTAGAAACGTGTACACTGTAATGGAAAATATGTTTGGGATTTTAAGCTCACTTCAAGGGAAAGAAGACTGAAGTAGCTCAAAAGTGAATACACATATTCTTCATTAAACTTTAGCTTGTTCTGCTTGCTATATTCAAATATTCAAAAGCAACGTACTCGATCAGGAGAAAGCATTTTGCGGGGAATCATCAAAAAATATAAAGTGGAAATTCTTTCGGATAGGTTGAGAGACAAGTAGGTTCAATTCAACTGATAGGAGGAATGAACAAAGTAATGATGATGAGACGTGAGGGCCTTTTAACTGAAATTGTATGCTCCTTCCTCTGAATAATAGTGAACATTAAGCACACATAAATGCATAATAAATATACTCAAATAAAGCTTAAAAAGATGCTCTCGAAAGTGAGGAGAGCCAACTCGTAAGTAATCCTATAAAGGCGAAAATAGGGCCGCTTCTCTTCCTGTGTTATTTCTATCCACGCCACTTGTACCTCCTTCATTTAATTTTCATTCCTCTTTCGCCTCACCATTTAATTCCATATTCAAAGATTACAGCTACTGTAGTGCCGGACATGACAAGAGAAGTCTTCAGAGAGGCATTCTTACAAGCTTTTATTACCTACTCGTGGAATTCGCAAATTCTGAATTCACACAAGGCCTCTGCCTACATAGGGAAAAGGGATGGAAAGGAAGGAATGAAAATTCAAGAAACAACTCCTTTGCGTACAATGTAGCCTACATATCTGTTCCTAGGTACTACTTTCCTAGCTTGTTGACGTTATCTTATGGGGTTGTGTAGCCCAGGTTCCGGAAGAAAATGAGCCGATTTCATTTGACACAAATTTTCACACAACCATCTCCAATGACTCCAATACAATGCCTTTTGTAGTCTCGTATCAGCATTTCAGCACGTTTCAATTTCAATGGAGACGGGTACCTTTGAGGTCGGAAATGTTTATCAGGGCTGCTGGCAGGGATGAAGTCTTTTTACCTTTCAAACGTCACATTTCATCATCATTAAGCAGTGCGCATTGGAAATGCACTTGCGCCACTACTTATTTTCCTCCATTTACGATAATTTCATTATTATTCCCAACTAAACAACGTAATGCGACGCTTAATCTGAGATGCTGCATGCTGTACACTTGCTACTTAGTTCATGTTAAAGACGAAAATGCGTGGGCAAACAGACGAACGGAAGCCTGCATGATCTCTTCATCACCGTAATTAGGTAAGTAGGTATTAAAAAAACTTTAGCGTAAGTAATTTTATTGTGAGAGAGCAGAAGTTACGTAAATTTTCCCTATTTTTGTTGAGGGGAACCAGGAAAAAGGAAGCAACTTCAGAGCTCCAAACATGAATATCCTTTTCTTCTGTTTCCCCCCAACGAATCGCTTAAACTTTTATAAAGTATACATAGCGGCAGTAAACTTGTATATTAAGTACTACATTATACATAATATTAAATTGTATTATGGCATGGCGCATTAGTCTCTGTTAAAATGCGTCTGAAAATTAGTCTCGAGTGTGAAACGGTGTAAAGAGTTCGTTGTTTATTTTGCTCATTTCTATGAAAATCTGAACTGCACTTGCGTGTGTGTTGGAGTGAATGTATCAAAAATGTGTATATGATGCAGAGTTTGACTTTGAATTGACTGAAAAATAATTTGGTTCTATCGGATCCCAGCGCTTTCTCTTAATTTCATTCGAGCAACAAAACCCTATGCATGTACTTTGGATGCTTTATGCAGTGCAATGGGTAAAATTGACATGCTTAATGAAATGAGAGCGGTGATGTAAAAAGTTAAAAGCTAATTAGGAATATGCTTCACACGTGAAACGCAAAAGTGTGCGTTTTTTTCTGGGCACAAATGAAGGTACAAAAACGAGGAATATGTACGTATGTATATATTATTATAAATTTGTACGCTACTTAATTGAAAATGGGAAAATGTACATGCCTATGTAACCCGTTTATATTGGTTTTCGTATTTTCAAAGTAAACTGAGAAACGGAAGTCGTACCTACAAGTGAAAAGGGGTGTAAAGGAAGCCACAAAAATGTCAATAATGATAATCAGTCTAAATAGTAGGGGGGACGAGTAGAAATTAATTACCTCACTATGGTTCACATGAACGGGCTTGATTTTCTCTCATGCGGAAAATAGTGGGGAGGATATTCGGTGACTACAAATTTACTTCTCTATCTACGTATCTAGTCGGATGCAGAGAAACTAATGTCGCACTCACAAATGTACCCAGAAACACACATTTTCCTCCTCTGTCGACTAAAGTAATTGCCTGGAAACCTAAAAGTACTCGGATTAAACCATATATGTAGGACTAAATAAACACGATCACATTTCTCACTGGGAACAGATGGGAGTGAGGGAGTGCGTGATTATCCCTTTAAAAAAAACTTTGTAATTACATACGCAAGTTACATTAAAGTCACGATACAGTTTATGATACAAACATGACAACATTGAACACCGTTCCGATTCCAAGGTTCAACTTTCAACGGAGCGCCTAATCACCTAGTTCCCGCTTTTTCCAAGTAATCACAAACTACAAAGTGTTCAATTAGAGGGCGAGGGACGGGGAAAAGCTTCTCGGGAATTTGCTCAGAGAGAAAAATCCAATCCCACGCGGCCAACATGTATGTATGTAAGTATGTTGCAATAGCAGCTTCAAAAGAGGAATCAGCTTTGGCATTGTGAAATGCTTCAGTTCACTATAAAAAGTCTCGAGAATTTTCCGCAAAATATATATATGTTTAAATGTAGGAACAACATTCAATCAAGAAATCAGTAATCTAATCTAGAGTTTTGGTTCTGACTTCATCAAAGAATTTGATGATGTGACATAAAAAAACCCTGAGCGAATGAATGATTCATCAACGCCTAGTACACTGCCCACCCGATATTCCTTCAAGTCCCGATAATTTCAGTAAATACATAAAACATCAGAGAAACTTGCTTATGACTTTTTTACGCACTGGCTGGTTAGAAAAGTTTTGGCAATGTGTAAAGTAGTATGTAGGCATGTAGTTTGTGTGTGTCTAATTGTAATTTTCTTTTGATGATTGATGTGCGGCTATACATGCTGTGGCGAGTGGCTAGTTATTATTATCGGAAAAGTTTGGAGTCGCCACCATTCCTTTACCTCCCCATATATTGCTATAATGTCTGGCTTCAACTTCCACATGAAAAGAAAACTTTACGACAAGAAGATGCTGGGAAACAAGGAATAATACGTAAGAAAATTTTTACCTTTCTGCCTTTGGATCTCTAATCTGATTTTACAACAACCAAGTTTAATACGTATTCATATACGTGTATGTGTATAATCTTATCTTAATTAATTAAGCTTAATGAAAGACTTCATTCAAAATATTTATCTATCTACTCCAACTCTTACAAAATCTTACTTCCTATGTTAAAAAAAGAAATAGTCGATATTTTCTATGTATATATTCTTAACTGAATTAAGTCCTGGAGGGGTTTGAATGCTAACTGATTGATCTCTAGCTCTCTAAGGTTATTATGCTCCGGAACAAAGGAAAAATTCGTCTTCGTAGAATGTAAGATTAAGCTTTCTCTCCATTGTTCCCAAGGAAGTTGAGAGCCAAGAGGTCTCTGTAGAATGTAAAATAAACGTGATGACGACTATGACTATATTATAGTCCTTAGAAGCGAGCAAGGAACCTGGAAGTAATACTAGACGCTTCCAAAGTCGAGAACAAAGTGTTTCAATAAATTTTCTGAGACTAAATCAGGAATCTTAATACTAGGAAGTTGCTGATCGTCGTTAATCATCTCACGTACATATTACTATTACCTAATCTATCAAATTACATGAAGAATATAAATTGTATGCTTCACTTTATATTGTTGTGCATTATGTGATTTTTGATGTACCTTCTATACTGTATATCTAGTCATAGGTCATTAACGATAAAAAAATTTACTTAGGCAATTAAACATTATAAGTACTGAAGGGTAAGTTGTTTCGCTGACGATTCTGAAAGAAAATTTCTCAATTTCAATTAATAGGAAAATTAGTTTGTAAGAGAATTTTTTAAGTTTTAAGTCTACTCGTAAATACTCCGTTTGTACTTATGTAATGGACTAACGTACCTAAAGCATAATAAAATGGTAAAATTTATGCATCTCTTCAATTTCAATATCTGTATAAAACAATATTCTGCAATCAGTCTAGTCTGTAAGAAAAATAGTTAAGTCCGCTGCATTATTTCGGCTTAAAGAAAATACGTTACAAAATGTAATACAGAAAAGGAGACATTGAATCTGTGCTATTGAAACTCTATACGTATGTACCAAGTACCTACCTATTGTAAAATTGCAATTCTTTAAAATTATATAATTTTTTAAGCGGTTGGTCATTTCAATACATATAATCAATAATCCTCAAGTCATGATGTTGTAACTGTTCTTTCGAGAAGTTGGAAAATAAAAAAATACTATATACACTTACCTAAATAAATACACAAAAATGTGAAGAATTTTTTTTAGACTTCAGAGAAATTATTTTCAATTTACCTTTTCTTGCAGGTGCACTTGCACTACCCGTCGTCTACTCTACATTTTCATCGTCTTAATAAGATTTGCTCAAATATGTCCCCTCAAGTACCATTCCCGTAATTCGAACGCACCGTTTCCCTTTGATTTCCGCTGATCATGAGTGCATATAAAAATTTGAAAAACGACATGATGATGGATAAGATAAAGCATAGCTTTCATTTCATAATCCCCTTTGCAAACGTCAGTTCACTCCAGATCAGGTCTACAAACAGTCTGGGCCTGGCATCTTGAAAGGAAATTCCTTTTCTTGAGAGCCCTTCTTTGAAAAGAAAATGATCTAAAAATGTGAAGGTATTTTCCTTATTCTTCCTCCTGACTCCAATTCATTCGCCACGCGGGATTATAGCTTCTGTTTTTCGGAAAAAAAGATTTTGGAATGAATATCCTCCAAACCGAACCGATGAACGACTTCTCGATTATTGCAGAAATACATACTACGTTCATCCTCATCCACACGCCACTCGACTCCAGTCTCAAGAAGTTTTCCCTTTTTCAGTTATTGTCGAATTCAACCTGGATTGCTAAGATGACAGCGTCTTTTCCTTTCCCCCGAATGAAATGTTTAGGTAAAACGAGGCATTTTTGCATGCTCTTGTATACATATAGCAAACCTTAATTGGATCACCTTGGAATGAAATAAAAAAAATTCTACAGTTCTAGTTTTTAAAGAACGACATGATTTACAAATTGTTTCGAACATAATATTTTATTACGCCTTGATTTCTCCAGGAATTCATTAGCAATGAGCAACAGGAACGCTCATGTTTGTAATTATTTACAGATTTAGATCAACAAAACATCCAAGGGAAAAAAACCTAGTCATAAAAAAACAGTCCACTGCATTTCCATACACACAACTCTTAACTGCCAGATTACATGTAAACTCGATATTTTTTCTACCTACCTAAATACCTACGTACCTACCTAATTTTCTATTTATAAACACTGAACAGAATCCTTCCACTTCAATTAGTGACCAAGTCAAGTTCGGTCCCTGAAAATGAACGAAGGCTGGTTGGTTATTATTATTATTATTTTTGTTTCTTTTAAACCAAACAAATGAGCTAAAGAGCCATGCATGAGTGCACAAATTGCCAGTCAAGAATCGTAAAATTAGATTGCAAAAATATGGGGGAAAATCCTTCTAAAACATACACATTGTACAAAGGCAATATTAATATTAATGTTTGCTTACGCGCACCAGCAGAAAACCTTGTCACAGTCAAAATCAGAAATAGTACCTCTATTACACCCACCAGAGGAGACACAAATAAAAAATGCACATTTGCTGTTGTACATGTGCCAAAAGAAATGTTGTTTTTGAGAAATAGAAAAATATGTGGTAGCATTAAACAATATATAAATTATGTACATTTTGTTGGTGGGATTTGATATGCTTCACTACAGAAAAAGCAGATTTCATGTGGAACAATAACACATCAAAAACAAATAGATAGTATTCCTGGAAAGTGTAAGTTACGTGCTTACAATTATTCAGATATTCCCAAAAAAAATTTTAATTATATTATAACCATCACCTCGTCTGAAACATGCAGACACATGGAACTGGCATTTGGCAATGGAAACGTTTTACTTTTGCTTTTTGGAAACGAATTTGACTGTTAGCCATTTGGATACATCCCTCCACACGAGGAGTGCTTTGAAGTCAATCATTGTGGAAGCGGTGCGTGGACACCGGTACGTCCAAATTTCGCAGCCCTGCCTGGAACACACACAACAATCGAAAAAAATATATTATGCAAGTATAGTAATTTACGACTTCTGCTGACCAACCACTTTGGGGGAAAGTGACTGGAGGGAAATTTCAGAGGAAATTTATGGGGAGCTTTCTATCGACTAGACATGAGACTTGAGTTCCGAGTGAATTGCCAACAAGTTGGTAATTTATCTCTCTCGCAGTTTTGTGCTCCTACTTCCTCCTCTGTTCATTCATCATCACCTTACCATATCCGGCCTGAAAGTCCTGTAAGCCTCCAGACGGTATATCATGTGACGGCTGGAATTAATCATTTTCGGCAGTTCATCTAAAAGCTTTTAATTCTGCATTTGGGGGTTTTGTATAATATGTAACGTAGACAGAAATAAAAAAACTTCAACTTTCTTTTGCACTGTTTCTCTGGCTAACGATACTAACGATGCATCGATCACGATTAGCGATTAGTAGACATGTCATCCTTGTTCCAAATTTATGAGGAATGAATTCTAAATTACACTCCTCGTTGGAAAAATTCATTGTAGCATAAGACACTGCCATAATGTCTAAATGGCTCCATTCTTTATCCAGAGTGGAAATGAAGACGGAGGTCATGTATACCCTGATATTTTGCATGAACGGATTTTGTTGTCATATATTCAAATATTTTTTGTTTAATATTTTTGGTGAAAGTGCTAACCTGGATGCTCCTCTTTGCGTTGCCTCAATGTAGGTCAACAGCCTGGCTCCATCGTTCGTCTCCAGGAGTTTGGAAGCGAGGGATTTTTCGTCGCCGTTGAAACTAAAAAATACATGAACAACATTCAGGAATTTAGGCATGGAAATGGAAGCAGACTGAAAAGTGCATTAGGAACAAATAGAAATGGCTTCATAAAGTGATATCCATAGATCACTTTAATTTTCTTCCGAAAGAACTTTGTCATCCCTTCGTATGAAAGGACCCGCTTTTCTTGAATAAAAAAAATCACTCGAGTGGAGGTGGGTCCTTTTTGATTTACATGTTTTCTGAATACATTGTTGGCTTCTTTAAATGAAAATGCATATTATTATCTAAGAACGATGTTGATCATGATTATTATCAAAATAATGAACAGAAATTTGTGCACTTTATGATCCAGTTTGAGAAATATTTCTTTCTCAAATACAGAATAGAATAAATAATCTGCTCGTGTTTTCTACACATCTGTTCTTTATTACATTTTGTTCTATTTTGGTAAATACTAAATAATATACGACCAGAGAGAAAAATGTATTCTACTAGTTTTATGGATTCATAAAAAGGAATTAGATTGGCCTTGGCTTATATTTTTGTTGGTTTTCTGTAAAAGCTGGTAGGATTTACTGTTTACTGCTACAATGTTTCATACAAGACAATTCAAAACTTCTCCAGATAGTTTTTATCTAATTTTCTTCCTGGTATCCCTGAGATCTTCGCGCGCGTGGCGTGATAAATGATTAATAACGACATGAGTGAATTCGATGCCAATAAAAAATTTTTATATTGGAGCGGTAACTACAACACATCGTTCATCAACTCCACAAAGCCATAAATTAAACATTGCAGTAGTGGCGGAGGAAAAAAGAGAAATGGCAGTAAATAAATAAAATGTTGAATCAAATAAAAACATGGAATGATATGTTACCTCGTCTCATCGAGAAATGCACTTGTGAGGGGTGCAAACTTGGCAGGAGATTCTGCAATCTCGCATAACAGCCTCTGTCGACAGTCATCATCGTAAATCCGGAGCGAGTTAAAATGGTGCTCGAGCTTCTGAAGTCGTGTTTCCACGCTGAGATGGGGATTAGCCGAAGGACCACTAGACCATTGTGCGACATTTGGGAAGCTCTCATTCTGAAACCTACTTCTGAGTCGAATCACGTCCGAAGAGGAGGAAATCAATTCCCAGGCATTCTCTGTGATAAAGAAAGAGACACAATGTGTGTATTTCACGGGGATTGTGAGGACATGAACGAAGGATTCGTTTTCTACAGTAGACGGTGGGAAAAGCAATCCAAGAATCTTCTTAGAATGTCTCACTTAATTAGTAGGGCTGACATGACATGTGAATGAATTTTCATTGATTGCAGTATTTGCAGTTGCAGAACAGAACCTTGAACTGTAGGAAAGGAAAAGTTAGCAACACATCATTTTGCATTAGAATGCGCTTAAACATAATTATGGTAATTGTTTCAATAAAGTTGTGCCCTAATGCTTTAACTGAGTCCCTTTGATGTCCAAAAGCACTTTCAAAGTTAAGTCGAAAGGAAAAAAAATAAAATCAGATACATAATGTATTTGTGATACGAACAAATTTCTGAATGAAACATAAAACACTTTTAATAATAATGAAACTTTGAATTCGGTATATTGATTTCAGATCCAGAAGAAGAGTCGACTAAATGAACAAAGTTATCTCTGCAAGTTGTATAACTTTCTACTTTATCCACTTTCATGAAGTTTGCTAGTGTTAAATAATATGTTTGAAAGAATTATAGCGAAAGGAATGACGACAATGATAATGTTGATAATGATAACGCTCGCTGATTATAGCAAGCCACCACCATATGGCTCGTATTTTTGGACTGCCATACTTTGTTTGCATATGTTTTTTTCGGCGCCCCTGCAACATCCTTCCTCCATATTTATTATGAGGCTAATGCTAATGTCATCGTCGGGAGTCTAAAAACTACACAATTTAGGAGGGAGAGCAAACAAAAAAGGATCATTTGGCATCATCATCAGATTCATTGACTTTACCCCTTATTGTTTACGCAAAAGAGTGCACAATAAAAAAGCGCTTATTCTTATCAGGAGACTATACTCCGAATTTTCATAAAAAAAGATGAAGCTATCGTATACACAACAGAAAAGTACAACAACGGCTAAAGATAGCATGTGTCAGGCTTGGCTCGGCTGTATACAGTTTGCATGGTTTGCATTATTATGTTGGTGAACAGGAATTTTACAACTGTGAAAACACGATAATATGGTGACATTATGAAGTTTGCATCCTGTAACCTCACCCTACCATCATTCTAGAGAAAACTGCCTGGAGAAAAAATAAGTATGGCGGTAGGAATGAAGTGGTTGCGCTGCGTTCGTTGCAATGTTGTGTTGTGTACTGAAAAAAAAGTTACTGGTAGTCTTGCCGGGCGATATGGCTACACATTTCATGCATACGGGAGGAAATAAGAATGGAACAAAGAAATATTAAAATAACTTCATTTTCGGGACGTGCAACAGACTGGGACCTTTTGGGAGATGGAGGAAGTCGCACAAGTGGCAAAATAAAATAAGAAAAAGAGAGAGGGAGGGTAAAATGCAGGAATAATGAAGGCAAAATGTGGAACTCTCATTCCTAATGTTACCAGGACCTTCTTTTCTCAAGCTCTACCCACACAAAATGCTGGCATTGACTCCAGAAACTCTGGCATTTCCACTGAAATCGAAGAAGAAGCAACAGTGAAATACCAACTTGTTTTATTGCTTCCAACTTTGGAAAAAACAAGAGGGCTCAATTAACATGGACAAGTTGCTCACACTGGAAGGAAGGAAAGAGAAGTGAGCGGAAGGAATTGTCATTTCAGTGGAAAAGCGAGTGGAGCATCTGACTAAGTGGAGAAATAAATGCACTTTTTTATAGTAAATTGAGCAGTTTGTGTCAAATTAAGAGAAATTCTGACAGGGAATAATGATGAACAATTTTTTATGCTCCATTAATGTCACAGTTCCTGTGTGTGCTTCAACGCAGAGAAGCAAATATGTAGTAATGCTATTGCATGTATGTAAGTGCTCCTGGGTGGTGGGCTATACTATAGCAAAATACAGTAACAGAACTAGGACGACAACGACAGAAACACACACTGACTGGAAATCGTTAGAGATGCTGCTAGCGACTCGCAAATCTCCACAGATATTTTTTTTTGCATTCATTTCATTCCGTATCACTTATTTGTTCTCTGTGTTGGCTTGTCATGTAGGTCTTGTCATGGAGCCACTCATTCATATTCTGAAGCCAACGGGAGCGGGACTATTACCGGTGGTAAATTCCCGACGCTGTATTCCCAGCGCTTTATTACCCGCAAAAACAATTACCACCCGTTTCGATTCCCGCCCGGGTTAACTACCGCCCATTGTAACTACCGGTCATAAAACTTCCCAACATACATTACTACCGCCTTCATTAAATACATATGCCTTCAATAGAACCCATGTAATTAAAAATTATACCAATGCTAAGTCTACATGCAATGCTCACGAAATTATTTTTATGTAATTAAATGATTTAAATTTATTATATAGTTTATTTAATTCAAAGTTGACGTAATATTGAAAGTACTAATACAGACTAATCAATAATAATACTATGATAATAAACCTCGTAAAGACATAAGGAGGATCTCGCGTAAAGATAGGCGATGCTTTAGTCTTAACGATAAATTTAAATAGATCTAAATCTGTTACATAGGTCATATCATCTTCCTTAAAAGAAGAACATAAGTTCCTCACAAACAATTTTTTT
>JAHZNI010003810.1:0-23314 GCA_027744415.1 Seira ritae | reverse complement strand
CAGAGTAAAACTCCGAGAAAACCTTTTTTCACCCACATGTATAGGAAAAAAGCGTCTAAACAAAGCATAAACAAATAGTGTTTTGGGCATTATTACATTTCTCTTGCTACAGCAATAGCAATACATTTTTATGGCATTCTCAATCATATAATTTCGACCGATCTGACTTGCTTGGCTCCACTCAAATAGCCTCGTATCGTAAGTAACTTTGTTGGTGTTCCACTCACCTGCACCATTAAATTCGAGTACCTCTTGTTAGGCCATTTAAATGCTAGCTCATGTTCATCACTGACTTTTCCTTATATCACTCTAAAGTACATAATCCGATCCAACAATGTAACGTCCATATGTTCATTTGTTCATATCTCTTCCATATTTCCCTATCTCGAACATCACAACGTTCTGAAAACGCTCATATAATATAATAGTATGCATATATAAGAAGTTCTCCCAATGTTTTACGTTTCTCATGCACAATTTAATGTAATATTTTTTTGTGGCTATTGCCTTTTTTCAGCTGTGGTAGTTTCATAATAATGACGATGCTCCATAAAGTCTCAATAGAACTCGACTCCACTTATTGTGCACCTACTTTTTCCCCTATGAAACTTGTAAGCGTAGTATTCAATCCTCTAGTAATTTTCGTATGAAACGTAGTATGTAGTACAGTATAATGGTTCATAGTGACTCTGTGCGCCCTGTACTTTGTTGGGCCACATGAATGATGCATTGGATTCCTTGCTATGTTTAGATTCCTTTATCCCCCTACCATTGAAAACATTTTCATTTTCATGCCTAACTTTTGCATGCAATCTTGGTAACGAAGAAAAAAAAATTTCGTTTTTGCTTACGCCATGGATTGCACTGCAGCTGCGATGTAAAGCTCCTCATCAAGTCAGTCCATCGTCTGGTTCTGGTTGGACAGGCCAGGGACAAAGAAACTCCTTTCATGTGCTGAAAAATATTTCTTATTAACTTTACTTCTATAAACTATATCATAGCTTAAGATCACTGTGCAAAAAAACTCTGGACTATTTTTTTCCTTATTTTAAATAATAACTTTTTAAAGATATATTTCTTCAAAATACTGAGACAGTTAAGTTTTCCGAGTGCTCTTAAGTCATATATTACAATATTCAAGAAGAAAAAAAAGGATTTTAAGAATTACTCTAGGAAACTTTATAGATCTGTCTGAACTCTGCTGAAGTGTTTCTTACATTTGCTATATAAAAGTTTATATGTGTACACACCTGATTAAATTATGTAAGACTCCTGGAAAGCCTATGTACAGAAGAAAGAATTTTACGGAGTTGAACAGTTATTTTGTACCTTTTACCCTGAAGACAAAGCAAGACGTTTTGCATATTAAGTTAAATGAAATTACAAGCGAACTTTTCCTATCGTCCTTATACATCCTCATAATAAACAGTAATATTATGTAAAAAATGTTCCAATGGAATAACGCAAGAATAGGATTGTGTTTTCTATTTTGTTAATAAAGAAGACTGCTTTTACTATTTTAATAATAGTGACAAAAAAACTGATAATCATTTCCCCGAAAAATACATATTGCAAATAAATCGTTTATTTAGCTGACATCAAAGTTCAAATCGATAAACATTGGACTATATGTGATACCAGATAACAGTTTACGTGAATAGTATCTTCGTGACGCAGAAGTGTTTACATATGAATTTTAGTTTAATCATTAACCCATAAGCGAGATCATCCCTCCTTCCCGGAGGTTAAAAGAGAAAAATGTCAGAAACAATAGGAGACTACGAGTATAACTCCAAGGACCTGATTGGTCATGGAGCCTTTGCTGTCGTCTTCAAGGGACGAAACAAGAAGGTAAGCAAAGATTTCCTCATACTATAATTACATCACATAATTTTTACATGTGTATCATCTTGAATTAATCCAATTGAAATCAACAACATTCAAGTTATTTTGATAAAGTAACCCTTAATGTTAATATTTGAGAGATTCGTGAATTCGAATTTGAGTGATTTTTTTGCAAATGGAAATGATCATGTCAGTGCTCTGTTATGTTTCCTGCGGAACATGATCCTTTCAAGGGAAGCAGTTACAAGGAGATGCGAGCAAAGAGCTTGTGTATTATTCTTTCCTGTCGAGCGATCAGGTTCTGACATGAAACAAAACATTTCAAAAAGTAAACGTAACTCGATCATGACTTTTTTTTTTAGAAAAGAAGCTCGCTTTTAGCTCGGAATACTTTTGATTCTTACGCCCTTTACGAAATAATCATTTTCTCACTTTTGATTTCAATGCCTTGTCATTTGCAATACTATATTCGTAGATCCTTTGTTAAATTTGCCGAAAAAGTGGACTTTAACTAGAAATAAAATTAAGTCATATTTTTTTCACTTGTAAAGGGGCAGGGGCAGGCATAGGGGGCAAACGGCGATTCCACAATTAATTGGCGAGTCATAATTTCATTACAGCGTCTATAAAAATGAAGTTAGTTCTTATGACCCATCATATCACCATCATGATCATCATCATTGTTTTTTCTCTCCTCTTTATTCAACGGTCTTCTGCTTGCGAACTAAACTGCGCTAAGTTTTTAATGTTGGAAGGCGCGCACATGGCAAGGTGCCAGGCGAACACGAAACCTGTGGTGGTAGTTGATGCTGTGATGATGATGATGCGATACTGATACAAATGCATGCTAGGAAAAGAAATCAGCTAGAAAAGAGAATCGCAACTGAACAAATCTACAAGTTAGCTTACATCATTCAAGATAAAAAAAAATTACCTAGGGCTACGCGCGTAACTATACTTCTACAACCATATCCACATGTAAATTAAGAACCATTGCCATAATAATTAACTTTTTTTCATTTCATTCTCGCCGTTTCTCCCACCAAAAAACAGCTGGGATATGTTCTTGAGGTCTTGGTCTGCATTTACTATTCCTTCCGACCAACGTCGATGATGTTCCCACTCCGACTAAGTTTACAACTCCAGGTTTCTCGGTTTATTATAGGCCATGTCATGTCCATGTTCAATGTTCTAAAAACGTATTTGCCAATGGTTTCTAGAATCTAGAAAGAAAGAACAATTAGTGCGTTTCAAGGTCTTCAGATACAATGTCAGAATGATACCTGAAACTGGAATAAGTCATTCGCATTTTTTTTCAAAAGTGCGACTGAATTCCTTCCCGGCAGTAATGATTTTTTTATAAATCATATTCGTGATCAACATTCAAAAATAAAAAATGCGAAACGTAATGAGAATGGAAGTACAATTGTTGTCTCTCGTCTTCATCAGTGTTGACCTTAGTCAGTATCATCACTTCCAATATAAATATTAAATGCTGAACTAATCGCCCATATTAATTATTAGTTTCCAATGAAGATTTCATGCTGGCCATAATAATTTTTTTTAACTAAATTCTAAATTTCATGTTAACAACTAACATAACGACAGAAAAAATGTTGAAAAAGATTTGTACAAAAGCGCAGAGATATAGATATTATTGCAATTGCTGTTGAAAGTAGTCATCAATAACTAATTGTAGCTTTTTTTATCATTGGACTGGCTATTGTTATTGCTTATTTGTGTGCATCATCGTTCTTCTCATTTTGCAAACAAAAAAAGCATTGATATTTGTATTGCTCTCCTACCTAACTTACCTAAATTTGATGAGAGGTCGAGAGATGATGGAGTTTCATTGAATGAATGAGTCATTTCCTCCTGTTTTTGTCTGCTTCGCTAAAGTGCATCCTGAATTAATTGATATTGAGCCTTTATGGCTATCATCGTATACGCTGCTTTGTTTACAATTAATTACCTTTTATTACTACCGTTTATACTCATCCAATGGCAGACAATGCTTATGCATGCCTAATGGGTATATATACATAGGTATTCTGAAAATACACTTAACTATTACGGAAGGAACTGAATACACAACACACAGTACGCTTGGGAGAAGTTCAAGCTTATTTGTTTGCGCTGAGCATCGTCTTTGTCATCATCGTCGCAAGTAAAATGGCATTGTGCTTAATCTTAATCTTTCTTTGGGAACCGATCGGATGATGATCATCATCATCACAATCGCTGCAATTCTGAAACTAAATCATAACACATCTAAAACTCCTCCTGTGTGTGTAAAATATTGTGGGAAATGGGATTGTGTGACAAGTTGTAAAGTAAACTTGAATATTGAAATGCTTTTAGGTACTCAGACGTAGAGCAAGCTATTTTAAAAATCATAGTTCATTTTTTTCCTGTCTCACCATGAACTATTGCAGCCTTGGTTGTTTCACCGTCGTCATAAAAACAATTGTCGCAAATTTTTTTTGCCAAGCTGCAGTCAGTCGTCACCATTATCGTCATTAAAGCTGCTAGACATGCTAAAGTTATCATGCATGAGCGTATTTATTTATCTCATCTCATGGTTTGGACGCACATGGCTCGTTCGATGTAGGCGTTGTTTTTTTTGCAGGCGGGAATGAAATATTGTTTCTATTTTGAATAAAATTTTAAATTAGACATTCTTGGCAAAGAGCCTGACTTTTTTATTATTAATTGATCATTTTTTGGTATGGTTGGAAGAAGAAGAGGGCGGTCACTAGTCACCGTTCACAGATTCATTTGAACTTTGCCCTAGTCTAGACTCCAGACAACCTATTCAGAAACGCATAAATAAACCGTATTCATCCATATTGTTCAGTCGAAGTTACATAGGTAAATAATAGTAGTAGGTATGTTATATATATGCAAATAGTACCATGATGCGATTTAAGTTTAAGGAGTCATGAATTACGGCATCATTCCCTTTCGTACTCAATATCTGAAAAGGGTAGATTAAGACTGTACTTGTTTTGCGTATTTTAAGTTTGTGTTCGGGAGCTGCTGCTGGGTGCACTCAAGAAAAAAAACAGGAAATGTTGCGCAGTATCCCGTGTCGTATTTTGTATTTTTGTTCACTTTCTTATCTCGTTTTTCATGTAGATAATTGAATATTTAACATCACCTCATTTCAACACTGAATGCTTCCAATGCAACGTTAAAGACCAAGATTGCTGAATACCTAACAGTAAATTTTTGGAAATGAGGTTTTCAAGAAGTGACAAACAAAATTATCCTTTGAAATCGCTCCGAATGTTGCTATTGCTGTGTCTGTTTTATAGTTGGAATGTTTTGTCTTTTAAACTTTGCGACGTAAACAGAGATATTTTTTTTAAATGAAAGTCGTCGAATTTAGTAGGTACGTTTACGAGCTCTAGAATCAGAATTTTGTATCACATTGTGATGGTCTTAATAACGATCTGTACCTATTGGCATAGGAGATGAAGTTTTGATATTCAAATGAGTCATTGAAGGAACGTTTGATACTATAAATCGCAGATTTAGCGACGTCGCATCGTTTACACTTGCACAACATCATCCCTACCTACCTACCTATATACAGGTACATACTATTCGCACGTACTATATTTTTATGATGATATGGTCTGATCTCTATGAACAATGAAACATGATACGCATGGCATAAAAACAAACATCATGAATGAGACGAGCATCTCCAATAAAAAAAATTACTCATCTTCATCATCACAAAAGTCCACTGTAATTTTTACTGTGCAATAAACATTTATTATTCCTCAACCACCTATGTATCTCTCTGTCCCTAGTCTGTACTACGGTACTGTACTACTAACTGCTGCGATGCTAGTAATTAAGAACAACTCCGTGCGGACCCATGTGCCGCATGCCTATCAATCAGAATGAAAATACCTATGATTGAAACAATGGCAAGATTATGAGTTATTTTTTTCTGATGAAATCCAACTTGAAATTTTGTGAATGCCTTGAAGGAGAGAAAATGCAGGATATTTCAAAAGAGAAATATGATTGAAATTAATTTTAATTTGTGTGCGAGTTCATGTTCAGGTAAGCCTACGCTGCTTGCACAATATTCATCATGCTATCAATGATACATAGGTAATTTCAACTTGCTTTTGAGTTCATGTGCGTATGTACGATTCCCGAAAACATTCATGTCACACTAGTGTTTGCGGTTTGAGAAAGAGTGGCAAAATGTCATGCGTGATAGTGATGGGTAGAAGATAAAGGGAAAGTTGTTTGAAAACCGCACACAACAGCTTCTCTCTCTCTGGTGGTTCAAAGGTTTATGAATTCGAGACACTGAATTAAACCTTTTGTTCTCCTTTCCATATTTTATTCCATGAGTAATCGATGGAAAATATGCTGTGGGCTTGTTAAGTGTCATTTAGTCTCAATTTTTTCCTCTTTAAAATGCTTCGATTTTAACGGGACAAACGTAAATGCATAATAATATTTAAATTATGTTCTGCGCTATTTGATATTTAAGTCATTTTCATTTTCGGTATCAATCACGTTTTTTCAGTGCAGCACTGTTTTGAAGAAACCATAATATTATTTTTATGGAAAGTTTGATTATAAGTACATCAAGCTTTCGCCAGTTATCCGTTGGCTTTTTGACAGAACTCAAAATCGCGCATGCATAGGTACATATTTTAAAACTGTTTGCACGACAATACAAAAGCGATCTAATCTGTAGCCTAACTAAACGAAATTGCATAAGATCCTACAGTAAAAGTCAGCCGAGCAGTAAAAGATTTCATGCTGCAATGACACTTAATTGTCGATCATGATCATGACTTGATGACGCCAGCTTTGATATTTGCTAACTGACCAACAACAGAATGCTATACTTCTCGTTTCACCCTTATATGTACCTACCTAGGTACTTTATGCACTTTCCTATTGTACTCCACTAATGATCTTGATTGCGATTGTATTATTACAGTTGTTCTTTATGTTGTCGACACTCTCTCAATTTAAAAAAAAGAAGAATATGAGATTTGAAATTCGTGAAATAAAAGAATGCATGATGAAGATGATACTACTGTGGCGTGGTGAGTGCGTCGTTTGTACCGCAGTTTCTAATTTTACAAAGGAAGCTTGCCATATGATGGCGAGGCATGAAAATAGATAATTCGTGATGTCAAGATGATTACATGATGATAATTATTATTGGTATCCTTTTTATTCTTTCACATTACAACTTCTTCAGAGCTGAATACAGATGCATAGCAATATAGCATACACAGAGAAAAAAATTGGAACATGAAATTAAACAGAGAAGTAGAGGTAAATTCGCGAATGAGATTTCCCTCAACTTAGAAATTCTCCTGAAGAGTGAGCTTAGGGAAGTACCTAGGTCTCTTCTGCTAATGAATCCTGTACCGTTTTCTCTTGTCAAAACATCTACTACGCATTTGAAAGGAAACCTGAGGAAGATGAATTGGTTGATTGATGACGATGACCAGGTCGAAAAAAATTCTGCTGCTACGTAATAATAACGAACAGTTTGGTCTCCTCACGTTTTCAGTTCGATATGCACTAAATGAGCAAATTTTTGAAATAAATTTTTATTACTTCTTTTCAGTGCTTTATCGATTTAATGCATAAAGTAATATAGGTTCCTAAATGCTAAAGCTAAATGCAACTTACTTCAACGCAACGGAATGAAGTGAGTGATAAATTGAATGAATTCGCAGGTTGCAAATCCGCCAGAGCTTCCACTATTCGCGTATACTCTACTCAATAAAGTTGAAGTAAAATATAAAAGAGTCACGACTTCCTCTGCCCCAACCAAACCACATTTCAGCAATTTAGTATTTACGCTACTTGTGCCAAATAAAATAGACGATGAAAATATATTCAGCAATAATGACCACTAAAGTCAGTCCGTTCCGTTTGCAGGAGTGGATGATGATATGATGACTTTTAAAATCACGCAAAGAAAACAAGTATCCAGCGTATCATTCGTTGCATTGAACCCAGCGAAAAATATTTCATCGAAGCCTTTTCACGTAGTACATACATACATATATGTAGTAGCATTTTATTTATCAGCCTGAGAAAATTCTAATGGGATTACTTATATTAATCAGGGATGTTCAAGAGGAGCAAGTCAACTGACATTTTGCATGCCATTTCAAACCTGTGTAGTGACTCTGCAAAGTAATACAATTTAAAAATGGCAATTTCATCTTTTCAATGATTGATGACAACGACAACGATGTTGCTGAAATAATTTCAGTCCGACTGTTAGTTGCGAGATTGGATTACATGCAATCCATCCCTCCTCCCAGAGTATGAATTTTCACTTCAATTTTTTTACAAGCAAACTAGCACCTTTTTTAAAATTGTATCTATCTAGCAACTCATATTATTCCGAGTTTAAAGAGCTAATGCGCTTAAAAAATTCTGTGCAAATGTTTAAAAAACATTGCCATTTAGGGTGATACTGATGATGGACGCATAGAAAAGAAAACAAAAATATTTGTAGTAATCCTAGTCATATTTTCTTTCCTTCGGGATGAATGAACGGATGAAACACAACAAGTGCACCCTAATCAAAACAATAATAGCATCAATACTATTTAATACTGACAAATGATTGCGCAGTCGCCTGTTTCCTAATACTCTTAATGTTTTTCATCTTATAAAAAATCCCAGATAGATCATTGGATCTTTATGACTTCATGACATGTTATTATAGAGAATCATTCTTCACGTTCGTGATATTCCTTTTTTTTATCTTGTTTTGACACTCCACTCCACTCATTTCTCGACTGTTCAACCAACGCATAACTTTTTCATTAAAAATCGTGTAAAGCCCCAGTGTAAACAAAGAGCCCGCATTGAGCATCATCAAAACCGACGACACCGCCATCATATCATCGCATACAGTTATAGTTACTGATAAACTACCTACCTACCTACTCCTCTTACAAAGTCATAATCATTAGCATGAGAATGCAATAATAACTCTACTTACACGATCAAATTTCATCGGCCCACCAACACGGTTCAATGAAAGAGCCGACCGAGCATGAGCAACGTTTGTAAGCGACGGACGCAAGTGCAGCGACAACGACTCGCGACAATCAAAGAAGGCTTCACATTCAAATTCAATCTAGTCAAGAAAAGGGCAGGAAAAGCCTAATAATGAAAGGAATTATAGGACAAAAGTGCCTCTGTTTTCCTCTCTCTCTCCCTTAACTAGTTATTATGACAAACGCTACTTTTTGAAATGCTCTACTTTATCTGAAGAAATGCGGCTGGCTCATGTGGCTCGGTTGTGTGCCTCACTCGCTCACTCTACGACGACACCCTGTGACTATGCCTGCTCTATAATATACAATTTTCTTTGGAAATATGAAATATGCGTAGCGTGAGCGTGTGTATTGCTCTTCTAACCTTTTTAGCTCAAAATTATTGGATTGAGCTGCGTGTTACTTTTTGTATAGAGAAGTGAAGCTACGGAAGCCAAAAGTTTGTTCACCTTCTACAATATGTACTTGCCTTGCCACTGCATACTACTACTGCCATGCCACCACAATAACAACGTTCGTGTAATACCTTTATAGCTTGAGTTAGTTGAGTACTTACCACACCACCGTACGTACACCAATACCACCACCACTATTATTCCTTTGTTGTTATTGAGTGAGAAGGGAAAAAACGCTATGTGAAGTGATGTGATGTGATCGCATCACATCGCAATGATATGCATATAGTTGCACTCAGTCAGTGTACATCATTTCTTTAGCCAAACACGACCATATTATTCATCTGTTTACCTCCGTCAATTTTTATGCTGCTCCCGGGGAAGGAATATTTTTCTACTGCTTACTGGCTGAGCGAAACATATGGCGTCGTTGAATTTCCCTTTAAAAGAAAGATGCTTTCTAATGGAAAAAATACGATCCTAATAGGGGGACCGGAAATTTACTGAACGAAGGGAGGAAAAAGATGACATATGATGGTGATTATTATCGCTTCAATAGCTGTTTTTTAAGGATTCTTGGACTTTGGACTGTGTCTGGAATAACAGAGGAAAAAAAAACATTTGGTCGGGAAGGGAAGAAGGTATCAATGAACCGAACCGAAGCTCCTTCCCATAGGCATTCAGTAGTCAGCCATTTGTTCTGGACAAGAGAAAGTTGAAAAAGACGACGACGAGTCTGACTGTCTTCTTTTTCCTTTTCATACACTATACTATTAGTAGGTATGCTGATTTCGGGTCGGTTTTGTTACCTATCTTATGTTGTTCATTTCATTTTGTCAAGCACAGGAATTCATTGAACCTTATTTATTTTCATCGCTGCAAGCAAGCGCGGATTAAAAGTTTAATAATATTGGCTTGGCTTGTTGTTTTTACCACACGGGAAGGGACTTTGACCTGTGCCAGAATATTTTCAAGAGTCCGGAATGTAAATAAAATAACACTTGTAAATATTTTGTTCATTCTATTATGTGGGTATATGTACCTAATAGTGTCATCGTAAAATGATGTTTGTGCCAAATTTTGTATTTACTGTCCTAAAAAATACTCCTGCTGCTCGTGCCGCAGATCTACAATTAGGGATAATCAGTTTTGAGCAAAACTAATAATGCAGAGGCTCGCTTTAGTTGTTACAGATTGCCTGCTTTTTTCTCGATTTAAAAAATTGTGGTATTGTACACATTGTACGGCCAGCAGTAGAAAAAAGTTATGTTTTTGAAAAAAATGCATACAAAAAAGGGGAAAATCTCTATCATTGTTGCATCTCTGTTTATAGTCGTTGAAAGTTGAAACAGGCAACCAACTGTGAAGGTTAATTTATCAGATTCAATTCTATCATTGTGTTGACGATCACATCACGACGACCAGTGGCCGTGTAATCAGCGAATCAGTTGTTGAATTCCTCTGACCCATTTTCTGAATTCTAGAGGTTCATCGTCATCCTCATCATCGAATGCATTTCCGCTAATCTCATCCAAAAATTTGCTACACATTGCGAACCGATTGCTAAGGCTTTTTTTTAGCAAACTTTAAAAATTGTACCTTTGCAGGCTTTCAAGTTGCCGCCCACTATTTAGGTCATTACAATCTTTCTTTTTTTGTAAAACCAAGTTAAATAGAATGTCTTTCTGTTTGAATCATAATCATGACAAAATACAAAGCACAAAATTGTGCTTGATGAAGGCTTTGTATCCAAAAATTGTAAGATTACTTGGGCATTGGCATTACATTACACTGATCACTTGATTAGGCTTTTCAATGACGCAATCTGCTTCCATTTTTTTTAAACGGACATCGCTCTTTTCCACGACCTTCGGCTATAAAACATTTGCTAAAAATCTGCTATCGATGTTTGTTTCCAATCAAAATACAAATTAAGCTTCCGGCGAAAGTCATGAGCAGGTGCAATAAGAGCATTTAAATTTTAATGGTCTATTATTAAGTATAAGTTGATCATAATAATCATTTGATTATTATTGTTTTAATTATTTTTTTACTAACTGAAAGTACTAGATGCATTGATGTATACCTAATAGCCTTTTTCTTGCTTGATATAACATGATAGAACTGTTAAAAAGATACAAAGCATAGAGCGATTTTGTATTCACGTTCTCACCTCGCTCGAATCCTGCAGTTGAAAAATTGTTGTGAGTAACCTTCTAATGAACGAGAATTTTTTTAAACAATATAATAGGAAAGACAAAAATAAATGATTTTAGAACAATAATAATTAGGAATTTAGCTGTACGTAACAAGTATGGTAATTACTATTACTATATGTATGCTATCAATTACTTTTTCGAGTTGCTACTTTTTGTACTCAATATAATATAGCTATCATGCAAATTTATTGCTAATAATGATCGATTTATATGAACAATGAAAGCTTATCTGGGTATCACCAAGTAGCCGCGTGTTATGCATTACATGATACAATACAATAGAAAACGAAATTGTACATACGTTAATCGTGATGGGCAAGCGCAGAATTAAGTACTCATTTAAAGCTTTCTTGTTCTGGATGATTTGGGTGGCATTGTAATAGGTTAAGGTTACATTTTAGTTGGGATTTCGGCATACATCTCATCTGTCTGCCTCTGTCTAGTCTGAATACATACTAGTCTACGATTAACTTACATTGCTTATCGATACCTCATCTCAACACTAATCTCTTTTTTGAATAAATTAATTAAAGGGTTTGTATTTTGCATTCACTATGCTGACGACTAACTTCAGCCCGACTACACATGTTTCGTGAAACCTTGCTCATCAGTGTTTTACAAGCTTTATCATTTCCAGACAAACTACTTAAATGTACGTACATTCAATTCAATTCATTTTCTAATTCATTTATTCGTCGAATCAGCCGAAAGATTGCTGTTTCTGCTGGAAGAATTAATGAAAAAAATATTTGTGTTTGTGTTTACTTTGGCCTTCGCGCAAAAAAACGTATCCTGTTTCATCACCCTACATATTATCCATTTGATTGATTAATGATGCTGCACCTACCTAATTATAATATGACACCACGACGACATGATCTCATTCCTCTCGAAAAAAATATTCCAACTTCAGTCATACACACTCTATTTCGTCATATCGTATCATATCATATCGGTAGTGGCATCGTCCTGTGGTCAGTGCGGAATGTTTGTTTTATTGCGATTTTGCACAAATTATGAATTCAAAATGCATAGGAAAAGGAAAAGTCAACTGGAGTCAGTCAATATATTAACGCATGTATTCTGATAGCTAAGTAAATATTATCTACCTATTTATTGTCATCATCATCCCTTTGCTACGCACTATGTCCAAATCGCAATTCCGTCCGCCTTAAATGCAAAAAAATTGATTATCTTGATAATTTAGTAGGTAAGTAAAAAGAAAAAGATATGCGAAGAAAAACTGGTTCAATGGTAAAAAAAATTGCGACGCAGCATTTTTCGATTTTGTTTGCACTTTTTTCATAAAAAAATCTTGTAAAAAAATTTATGCAGTGCGCGTAACAACAAGTATGATAAAAAAAAGTATGATGCGATTTTGAGGTGAGTATTAGTATGGCGTGGCTCCGTCGGTCGCTTCTTCATTTCATGTACTTAGTACCATAATGTTGTATAATATGAGAAAACAACAAAAAAATAAGTCGACTACACACACCACTCCAGAATATTTTTCGTCTCCAATTTTACGTTTCAGCTGGAAGTCGTCATGAGAAACCTTCGAATTTTTGTTTATCACATCACAACGCACGACCACACTCATTTTATCAGAGTTAATAGATAAAATGTTTGCATATCAAGTACCTACCTATTTATAAAGGCGTAAATGAAGGAGGTGGTGTGGTAGTATATATGTATGCATAATTTTATGAACATCATGTTTTCGTCTTTGTCACGTCATGTTTGATTGCATTTCCAATTAGTCATGCCAAATTCAAAAAAAATCATGTGTACCCCACTACCTTGCAGGTGTAAATGCTTATTATTATTACGTTTTGGAATATTAAAAATTTAAAGATGATGCACATTTTGTGCACCTACATAAATAATATTCATCACTTTATGCTAACAACGCTGCGATGGCACTCCTTTGTCTTCCTTTAATGCCTTGTCATGTCGTATTTAGTCGAATAAATTGCAAGTGATGCACTTTCAGTGCAGGCACTCAACACAACGCAATGAGTGGAGTCTGATTTAGTAGTGACTAGTGGCATTGCCATTTGCCATTGCAACAAAAGCTTTACAGACAATAAAATTCATAAATTCAGTATCTTGAATCTCACATACAAAGCTTTTGAAAATATTGAGATAAGAAGATTTCCACTTCAGATAAGGAGGATATTCATGAGTGTGGATGCGTTTTTTATGCACATTTAAATTGCTCGCAGCACATCATTTGGAGATCAGCTGACAAAGCATAATTATCTAGGTAATGTCAACTGACTAACGACGACTGGCAAAATGATGTTTTTTATGAAAGTTTTTTATATACCTTCACATCTCAATAAATCACCACCCTTTCATCCCAAAACTAAACGAGCAACCCAAAAGCAGGAGAGAAGCTGAAAAACGTAAATTTGAGTTTTGGATTTGCTTGGTAATAATAACTTACCTTGTTTACTCATGCAAGTTGTATGGTGATGGTAGTCAGTCGTCGTCGCGTCGTAGTAGCACCCCTTATGCGAACAAAGGAAAGGCTTCATGTCATGGACTAATGTGTGACAGCTTTTGGCTGTGACCTAAATTTATTGCCATACTTACGCTGTTGTAGTGCAAAAAAATACAGCATCCTGCAAGTTTATTCATGGGACGGTCTCTCAAAAATCAAAACAAATCAAGGGTTTTGCAGCGTCATCATGAAATCAAATCATTAATATCCTTGATTTTTTCAGCAAAAAAAGTAAATGCCATCCGAAGTCTGAAAGCCAAAAAGCAGTAAAGACAGATTACCTATGCAATGCGGATGCACCAATTTAATTGCCGAATTTCACGTTTCCTAATTATCCTAACTAATGTAAACCAGTAAACCGGAACGTCCAGAAGCTTGTAGGTATATTTTAACGTGGCATGCCATTTCTTTATTGAGGTTGTAATGAAAGGTAGGAAATGATAAAGTTCACTGGAATGACAAGGAGGGAATTAGCGTGTGTGAGGAAAAACCCCACTACCCATTTTGAACAAATTCCGATGGATATGGAAGTAAACCTGTCCATGATGGACATATCAATATCGCGTATAGCATATCATGTCTATATCGTTTCACTTCGAAAAAATGTCATGTCACTAGTGCATGATATGTATCAGTTCACTGTACCCAACATACATACTGCGGTTCGGAGAAGGTGACATGCCTAAGAATTAGTTCATTGTCCATTGTCCACTATGCAAATTAGGAAAAGGGTGATGTGAAAATGACTCGCCGAGAGGTTTGTGTAACACAAAACATGTTATGTATACCTTCACATTCACATTCAGTACAGTTGACATAATAGGAAAAAATATATTGGTGCGAAAACCGAGCCTTGTTGTTGGAATGCCTATGTGCAAAAAATGGAAATCAAATACGTTTGCTTGAGAATTGTATTGCATTACAGCTACCTATAGGTCATTTCTTCATGTCCATGTCCATGCACTACACTTGAATTTTCTTGGAAAAAATTTTGTGTCTTAAAGCAAAAACAAGGAGTAGGCAACTAAGGTAAATGTCATGCAACTCTTGCTTGTTTGCGTGAGTTCAGTAGAATGGAATGGATGTTTTTTTAAATTATTTTTGCCTTGGGAAATTGATAGCTGACCAGAATAATTGTATAATATTCAGCCCATTTTATCATTTCGTAAATAATTTCAGTCTCCTTCAGTTCAAATGTCATCGTTGGATGGAATTCCAATTTTTATTAATTCCATCATATCAACGTAGTGGCAACACTCTAGAAAGAGATAATAATCTTAATCTTAATGAAAGGCTCTTGTAGAGTTTTACACACGAGTACGAAATCGCTCTTCCTTTATCCAAAAATGCATCTCGGATCAATAGTTCTATTATTAGGAAAGGGCAAATTGAGGAAAAAGACGTCACTTGTAGAAGTGTACGAAAACACTGCATTCCTATTTCTCAAGCGCTGTGTCTTCATCTCAATCTCATTCCAATTCAAACGCACGCCAGCCTCACATGCGTCGACAACGTGGGCACAAATCTATGACAGATCTGCGACATAAACTTGTTCTGAAAATAGGAATCTATTCCATCGCATTTTTTCTTCGACACGATTAGGTATGAACTACATGGACGAACGAAAACTCCATTTAATTTAGATAGTAGTAGCAGCATATGAATGACAACAAAAAAATACAAACCACAATGAATCTGTGACATGGCATACATGTTAAAACGTGAATGTGAAAAATGGTACACGATTATGAATACGTCAAATGCGTTTACTACAGTCACACTGTTAAAGCTTCCTAAAAAACGTTCCTGCTTTAGTCACATGTCCCGGATGCCGGAAGGAAACATTTTTATTTCTTGTAGCAGTTTACATGATTGAATGAAGCAGTATGCCATGGAAAGAACGAATTTATTGACCGGAAAAATGTTAATTACCTGTCTGAAAAAAATATTTGCAGACAAAACCACTAATAGGATGCATTTGTATTTTTTTCATGAATCCAATTATTCGAATTCAACGTCCGCAAGACATGTGTCCACTTCCAAAGAGCATAATAATATTATAGAGATTATGCAAGGTATGTATTCATTGTACCTATCTGCCTACGAAATTTTGCGATAACATTTTGTCGAATTGAGCAATCGGAAATCAGATCAGTGAAATGAAATTGCTATTTAAATTTTGTGGGAATAAAGGTCTCAAACGCGGAAGATAACGCCTCCTGATCTCTTTGACTGCATTTATTACACAATCGTCGTCGTAAACGAAGTAGATTGAATTGAATCGTATTTAATGCACTTTTTTCACTGGTGAAGAAGATAATCGAACATGACATGACATGTGAATGATGATGGAAAGGAGCGAAAAAGAAGATTAGAGAGAGGAGTTTAGTCACCCCGCCGCATTTTGTGAACATGTTGATTTTGATTGGTTAATCTAGATAACATACATACATGTGCCATTGGCATGCATTCATTGCATGCATGTGCTATTTAAGGTTATTGTCCAACTTTTTTGATAATTCAATTCAATTGAAGTTTATTCACACTCTTGCTATTTTTACTTGTCGTAATTACAATGTGATCTTGTTCATGAAGATGATAATGATGATTTATTTTCGTTATTATTGTATTTCAGACTTCGCAATGTGTTGCCATCAAGTCAATTACAAAAAAGAATTTGGCCAAGTCTCAAACTCTTCTCACCAAAGAAATTGCCATTTTAAAGGTATGCATGCATTTATTTGATTTCCGACCATGCTACTCCCCTCAGAAAATTATATTATTAATTGAATTTAATGATCTCCAGGAACTGACGGAGCTGCATCATGAAAACGTTGTCGCGCTCTTTGAATGTCGGGTAAGCAAGAAATGCGTACTTACATTATTTTGAATCAGCATTTGAAATATATGACATGCGTTGCTAATGACTCGTTTCGTATTTTTTTTACGAGCAGGAAACTTCTACTCATGTTTATCTGGTTATGGAATACTGCAATGGAGGCGATCTCGCTGATTACTTGAGTGGTATGGAGTCATGATTAATTGCATGCAAGTACTTCCGCGATGCCTGTATGATCCATTAATTATTTACCATTCATTTTTGCTTTTATGGATACAGGGAAGGGGACTTTGAGTGAGGATACGATAAGATTGTTTCTTCGCCAATTAGCGGGAGCTATGCGGGCATTGCACTCCAAAGGGGTTGTTCATAGAGATCTCAAACCACAAAATATTTTGTTAACTTACAACAAACCTAGTCCTTCTCCTCACGAAATTCTGCTGAAAATAGGTACGCAACATGGAGAGAAGCCCTACTTTTACTCACTTATGTACCTATGAGGATGTAATATAATGTCAATGTCTTATCTTCCTGTCTAGCTGATTTTGGATTCGCTAGATTTTTACAAGACGGTGTGATGGCTGCAACTCTGTGTGGATCACCGATGTACATGGTCAGTGGAAAATGATGTGATGATGAATTCTTTAAGCCATTATTGTTGCTTGGCTTATTCAAGTTATCATTTAACACTTTGTTTTCGTAAATAACCTTGTTCTTCATCCTAAGTATGTTTGGGGAGATAGTATTTAACTTAAATTTGACGCTTACCTATGTTTGTTTTACCATTATTACTTATAATGTAATTTTATTTTTTTTCTCTGTAGAATTCCAACAGGCACCTCGTCTGAATTAATGGATCTGTTGCATAACTTGCTGAAACGTAATCCAAAGGAACGAATTGATTTCAATGCTTTCTTCTCACACCCGTTCTTGGCTACGGCACCTGTCTCAGTACCTAAGCCTGCTGTGTCGCCAATGGAAGACGAGAAGATGCCTTCTTCTCCTGAAACGGCAGGTTTCGTCGTTGTTCCGCCGATGCCTAAGTCTAAGCCTATTCCAGTACCTAATGGGAAGAGTGAGCCGAACTCTCAGAACAATTCTCCTGCCGTTCCAAGCAAGAAAACTCCTGCTTCCAATACGAGTAATGCAACGCAAGAAAATTCTCCTTCATCCCCAAAGCAAAAAACTGGTATGGCTCTATCATGTTTTTTCATTAACTTTTACCAGCTTAAACAAAATTGTATTTTAGCTGCTTTCTACTTCCATCCGTACATGTTTCATTATTTTTGTTTTGCTTTTGAATTTTTTATCAGCGGGTTCCTGGAAGCCCGATGTCAGTTCCATGTCCCCACCTAGAGTACAATTTACACCCACGCAAAGTACATTATCTCCTGCAGCGTCCCCACCTCGCTTTCCGTTGGTTCAATATTGTGGAACAACGTCTGCTTTGAACAACATAGATCCGCCTCGGAAGTCCAGCTTTGAATCTGCGCCGATTCTTTTTGCAGCATCACCCCCTCCTGATCATTACATCTTCAACTTTGAACCTCCTCAGCTCACTGAAGAAACTCTGCTAGAAAAGGAGCACAATCAGACTCTGGCAAAACTCAACTTCGTTCTCGCTCTAGTCGATTGCATTCTCGATTTGGCTAAAACCAAAGGCGCTCCCTTTTCCAAAATTCAGGATTCGAATTTGAGGTATGTAATTATTCATGCACTGAAATATTGTTCATGCCAAAGCAATTGCATATAAGAAATCTGGTAATTTTAGGCAAGATGACTCATGCTGCAAATCGGGGAATATGTCATCCATCGGTAAATCTGAGCAGCTTGTGTTGTACATTCGGGTTCTTCATTTACTCTCTTCAGCGCTGAGATTGGCAAAGGATGAGTTGGAAGAGAATAGGCTCAGACCATCCGCAGCAGTGAAGCAGGTACTAAATTAGAGATATTTAGAAGTACTTACATTACAGGTTACAAATTATCATGACAAAATTGCGTTTCTTCATTATCAATAAATAAAATCTCTTTTATACTTTCAGGTTGTTGCCCAGTTGAACGATAGGTTTAAGACCAGTTTCGATGCTACCAAAAAGCTTTACGCGCAGTCACCTCAAAACATGCTAATCCAGCAGCAAAGCCTCAGCGCAGACAAAATCTTGTATTGCCATGCAATTGATGTTGTAAGTTTTTAAAAGATATCAGCACTCTATAATATATGTATTTATTTATCCACGTAATATTTTTTAAAATGACACTACAATCTCATTTTTTATTTTAAATTTTACAGTGTCAAGCTGCTGCATTGGATGAACTCTTTGGGAATCCTGTTGATTGCTGCAAGAGATACCAAACTGCACAAATCCTGCTTCACAGCCTTTACCAACAGGTCATCTCTGACAACGAGAGACATGTTCTTCTCAAATGTAAGTGTTCCGTACTCTTTCTTCCATAAACAGAACGAAGCGAACTCGATAATCCTAATGCAATCCCAATCCTATTTCTTTGTCGCAGATAAAGACGCAGTGGAAAAGCGTCTCTTTGTTCTACAGCAACAAGGCTTGGTGACAGCGTCGTTTGATGACACGATCAGTGAGAATTTGTCACCTTAATTTCTTCTCGATTTCTCCCTCACTCTGTTGAATTTCACGTGTTGAAGAAGCGCAAGATTTCCGTTATTTGCTACGCATAAAATGTGCTGAGGCTTACGACGAGGGCCATGTATTTTTTGAACGAGATGTCCTGAGGACCTTTTACAAATGAAAAAGAGGCGTTCCTTTACGACGATTGTAGCGCATTGTCTGGATTAAAAGTGGAGAGTACTCATGCTTAAAAATGCTAAGTAAATAATTTTTTGTACCCACACTCGCTTTAAATCAAAAAGTGAGCAAGCATTTTTTGCTTTTTTGTTAATAATAAAAATTGTGTCTCATGTACCTAAGTCAGCCAGTCGATTAATTGTAGAGTTTGTCGTGTAGTGATTGTTATCAATTATAATATAAGTATGTAAGGCGTACATTACAATTATAGAACATGAATTATTATTTTATTTCTTTTTTTACGCAATTACATTACTACTGTTTCAAGTTTTTTTTGCATAATATTTACCAATAATTTTTTAGTCAAACATGTGCGTCGTTTTTGGTAAAACTCAAGTCGTTTTTGAGTTTGTATTTAATGTAGAAAATGTATTTCAGTGATCATTTAAATGTCATTTCTGAAATAGGGTGTAGAATTATATAAGATGGACGAATCAGTATGAGAACTTGTTGTGCAATTTTTATGTCGCTCTAATTTAGCCACTTGTATATGACCCGATGATGTGATGATGTTTATTCATTACAATTTGATTAAACTACAATTTACCTACAAATCCATCAATTTTAGTACTGCATTTTATATTTTAAAAATCCCCTCTAGATTCTGGTGGTGTATGCGGAGCGGAGGGGTGTTATTTACTCTTTAGCTTTTGTATCGAGATACTTAGTATTAAATGTAATCCGAAAAAAATGAATCTGTCGATATTATTTACCTTATTAAATATATATTCCTTGCAGCGAAGTTGAGAAAAAGAAAAGCATAAATGCAATTACACAGAAAGAAATCTATTATTGTTTGAGAAAAGGTTTTTGTTTTGGAAATGAACTTTTGTGAATAGTTTTGAACGATAATTAAATATTAATTCACGAGCGAACTAGTGTTGTTGGTTTGGAGTTGGAATAGTCGATTCAAGTACGCGGGTAATCATCAATTATTTCTGGACCGCTCTTCGCTATATGGTTTTGCGAAACAACGGATTTGATGGCGGAGATGGGGAACATGATTAAGCACGCGAACAATTTTTCTCATTCAGTCAGCGAATAATAATATACCTACTCTTGTAGATAATTAGACTTAACTACGTACGTATTTATCGAAAATAATGAGGAGTAGAGTAAGAAATTCATTAATTGTAAATTATTATTATGCATCTGTAGGAGTGAGCGAAATGTGAGAGTTGTTTTCTTGCAGTGAAAAGTTTTGATTCATATTTAAAATGGACTAATATTGCCATTGCTGATGGGACGCGTACGGTTTGAAAATTGCATTTTAGAAATGATACATATTATTTATCCAAAAAGGACTTGCGTCGACTTGAACTAGAAGGGCTACGTAGGAAAAAGCGCAATTACATATAAATCGGTTGTGATTCATGCAAACTCATGGCTATGGCTAGTTACTACCGAACTTTTTACTTTGCACAGATTTCAAGATTTGCCTTTCTTTAACATAAAATTTTGGCTAGGATTCGTTCGCAAAGCGTTATGTTCTCTAATAGCTGAGCAGTGTTAACCACCATTATATTTTGAGCTGCTCTGCATAAATGATAAATATATGTGTACTGCTACATCACCACAACTAACTAAACACAAAGCTAAGTTCTACGATGACAAGACTAATATTATGTATTATCAAATGTAATTCCTTTTTGGTTTGTTTCAATTTTTACTCAAATCGTGATGATGCAATAAATGTTAAACGAACACAAAAACCTTTTGTCCGTGCATAATTTTTATTTACCTTAAACATTTTCACGAATACATGGGATCAACCGGTCAACTTTTCTAAAAATTAATTCATTTACGATCACACAAATATTAAATAACAAACCTGGAAATATTTTTAAGACGAGCAGTGAAAAAAGATTTGACCAGAAGAAAAGATGACACACACAAATTTCAGATCCTACTTACAAGAAAAACACTAGTTTTCAACTTAAAACCGTATACCTAGCAAATATCTATGTTATTTACAGAACCAGCAACTAACTGAGTCTCCGACGACCACTCAATCCTCACAATAATGTTGGGGATTAGTTCCGTTACGTATGCAAACTTAAAAGTAATAATAAAAACGAGAGTCCGACTGAATCAGAATAATTAAAAGCATACATGTCCGAAATTTACAGAAGCATTATCCTTTATATTATGCTTAAACGATAAAAATATTGTAATTTGCTCGACGATTGAGTAAGTCTCATCAGATCAGTCCGCAAGTTCATTGATTGATTACTTTTTTCAAGCTGTAAAAATTTAAACATTGATTATTAATCGCTCAAACTTTGACGTTCGTATCATTCTACTTACAGCAGCACGATTTCGAAACACAGCTGGAGAAGTAGAGGAAACCTTGACCACATTTTTAATGAGAGTGCCTCACAATATTTGTATCCGACTCACAGGATTCATTTTTGCTAAGAAATCGACGGACTATTGGCCAAGTTTCATGAAGTACATTTGTTGACATCCGGGCGAACCTGCAGAAATTTTTCATCCTTTTACTCAAATTCAAAAGCTATATGATGATGGTCATGCCAATCAAGGTTTACTGCTTGCAGAACGAACCCAGATTAACGGTAAAGTCACGAACACACAGAATAAACTAAATTCAGCTTGTGCGCACGAGGCTAACATCTACACATAAATGCTATTTTCCAGCACACGAACATTTCGAAGAGATGAGACCCACATTTTCAAAACAAACTTAAAAATTCCAAATCACACACCCGAAAATGTTATATTTCGTACTACATATGGATCGCATTACTATTCGCACCTTTGAGGGCTTTGGCAGCAATTTTTTTACGCTCCATAATTGAAATATATTACAACAGAGGAAATCGTCTTGTAGAATGGACATAACAAAAGCTGTCGTACTCGAAGGAGAAAAAATTTACTTTTACGAGAATGCAGTAAATGTCCAACTGTCCAGATCTACATAATATACGCCTTAAAATTAGTTTTAGAGCATTGCATTGTATCAAACACATATATCTATGTAACAGGTCATCTAATTTATATAAATAAATAAATGTACGTATAATGTATTTTGAAAAATGTTCTAGCGAAAGCCTGTTGGTAAAGCAAGCTGAAGAGAAGTGACGCAATTGTGAAGGACCGTTTCAATATAGACTGATCTTGAGGTATATAAATATTTTGAATATATATTAATTATCTATTCAGAATACTCTTAGTCATATTAGATGAGCGGTGATGATTTCTGCGATCCTCTTCCTCATCTGAAGTGCAACTGGTCACACCAACGCCTCCGACGCCAAACACTCCTCCAACCGAAGTGGCGCGCATTAGCTCCTGGTCAGGTCCGGGACGATTTTCATACAAGAACGAGTTTAACGTCTCTTCGTATATTCTAGCCTCGGGAAATTCGACCTAGTCAAACAAGTGATCAACACAGACGTTAAATGCAATCAAATTGTGTAAAAAAACTGTAAGAAGTCAATTTGTGCCGTAATTTTTCTCGAGCATACTTTAGTGTGTTTACGATCAGTGGCGTACACGATCGAAGTACAGCAGACCTCCGCAAACTTCTTCCCGTTACCATAGAACCTCCAACAACAGATTTCAGAGGGCCCGATAGCATCCTTAATAAAA
>JAHZNI010003809.1:0-21056 GCA_027744415.1 Seira ritae | reverse complement strand
TACACTGGTGATGACAGTGACCAGAGTGAAGGTCACTCTCCGGACACTGCCCCAGCTACGAAGATCCCGCATAATGAGAAGCTCCCCACCGTTGAAGAATTCACTTCCCAGTATGTAGGTGAGTAATTGATGTAAAATATTGTGGAGCTTTTAAAATGTAGATATGTGTGTTTTAAGTGTTCGCTTTCCGTTTGCAGAATTAGTACATAGTTTTGAGTGTGTTGTCCCATTTCTTTCTTGTAGATAATTGTCGAAAAACTGTATTATCAGATAAAACGCCAGAATGTGAAGTTTTCCTTGGGGGCTCGTGTAATCCCACGACATGGAGAAGGGATATTGCCGTGCCAAGGCTTAAAGCAAAAGGCATAACTTATTTCAATCCGGTGAGCAATTATAATTGTTTTTAAGAATCATTACAAATTCATCTTCAAATAGCCTTCCGGCGGTTGTTTGTTGATGATGATGATTATGATGATCATAAAGAATATCTTTTATTGAAGATTTATGACTTATGAAGAAAAAAATTATTTTATTATCCGTAGCAAGTAACAGACTGGAAACCGGCTCTGATAGAACTGGAACATCATGCGAAAGAGAATGCAGATGTACTCTTCTACGTTATTGACAGCCAAACACGTGCAGTTGTGGTCATGATTGAAGTGGCGTACCTAGTAGCGAAGAAGAGGAAAGTTGTTCTTGTTATATCAGGCATTAAAGGACCTGGAAGCCCCATTTCTAATGAGCCTATTTCTCAAATGTAATAATAATGAACTTTTAGTGAAGAAACAAGTTTTTTAAATGAGGTGTTTGTTTATACGAAATAATGTGGGGAAACACATTTTTTTAATTTCCTGTTTACCGTTCTGATTCAGTGAGTATGAAGACTTGACTTTTGGCCAGTTGACTCTTCAGTATCTCGTTGAGAGGCATGGAGTTCCTGTATTCAATGATATTGAGACAGCTCTTTTATTTACGGAAAAGGTGAGATGAGATGATGTTCAATATTCAATGTCAAACAGAGCTAAGATTTCGAACAACATATTTTTCTTGGCGAAAGATGGCTTTTTCATTTTAGCGTTTTTTGTTGTTGCAGGTATTGCGTGACAATATCAGTCCACAAATTTCAGCTCTTCCACAACTAGACCAAACAGTACAAGTGGCCCATTTACAGGTACTTGTGTGGGAGCTATTTCCGAAACAAAAATTAAAATTACATGAATTTAACCAAAGTGCGTGCTAAGGCTTGCTCTTTTTCATCATTACAGAATTCCAACTGGAAGAACTGGATTTGTAGTCACCTCCAAAAAACTTTCGATAGTCTGGATATTACAAAATCTGGAGAAATAAGTCTATCCGATGTAAGGAGTTCTTCAATGTGATGTCTCTATTTCATATTTTCATATCGTTTAATTATGAATACTTATTATGTTCTCATTTCACAGGTTAAGAAAGCATATCTGATACTGACCACTCGTGAGCTGACAAAAGTTGAAGTTAGGAAAGCTCTCGATGGAATCAAAGATCTAACGACTTCCAACGGAGGTCCCATTAATTCTAGTGTAGAGGGAAAACAAGCTAATAAAAGTAAAGATGAAAGTGATTCATCGAAAAAGAATGACGGACATAACTGTAACGGATTGAATGGGACAAAGCTTAATTTTGACCAGTTTTGCTGCATCATGTCCGAACTAATTCACCACCGATATAGGAATTCAATAAGAAATAATTCCAGTCTGCCCGCTGGAAAAACAGAGTATTTCGTTAATAATGTTTCTGCAGTTCTTTCCAGGCTATTAGGTAAGGAGCGTGATATCATTAAATTTTAAATGCATAGTATGTTGGTTTTGGTAATGTCATCCTTGACTCTTCGTATGTATATAATAGAGAGTGTTCCCGGAAGTCAGTCAATCTCAAAACAGAACAAATCTGCTGCTGCAACTGAAGAGAATTCTAATGACCAGTCTCCGAAATGCTTTTACGATGTCTATCTCGGTGGAGACTGCTCTCCAGACGACAACTGGAGAACGGAAAAGGCTATTCCACTGCTAGAGTAAGACGAAGTAGTCGTTTACTTATTCATGTTTATTTTCCTTTCCTGTTGCATCTTCAGGGATTTAATGAAATGATCTCTTTCATTTCATGTAGAAAGCACAACCTTACCTATTTCAATCCCGAAGAAAACTCATTCAGCAGACGTTTCGTGCCCATTGATGTGAGCACAGTTGAGAACTACAAAGTTTTGTTTTTCAATATACCGAGCACGTCCCGATCGGTGGAAAACATGTTGTCGGTTAGCAAGCCAATTTAGAAGCTACGCATCATGAATCGAAAAATAGGAAGTGATTTTCGACTTTCCCTACCAGAATAATAATTTCTCCTTTTACTTTCTCTCTAGGCCTCTTATTTCTTTGGTCTTGGGTACCAAGTAGTCCTCTGTATTGGCTACTTGAAAGACGACTGCAAAATCGACGATGAGAAAGTAATTATAGCAAAGATTTTCAACCATTTGATCCTAATTTCAATTAACTGATGTAAATTCATTGACTTTTTCAGCTATCGAGCGTAGCCATCAAAGACTACAACCGCGGCAGGTCCTATCTCTCGGACATGGCGAGAAGAGAAGGCATACCCATTTTCGAAGATATTAATCTGGCCCTAGAGTGCATTCTGGAAAAATGTCAAAAGAACAACCTAGAAAAGTCCTCTGAAGAACTGGCGCACTGATTGAATTGAGAGCAGTTTTTCGCGTGCTGCAATTCATCATTATAAATTGTCTAAGTCTGTCCATTTTAGGGACAATGAAAGAAATCTCATTATGTATCACGGCAATGCAATCCTAACTGCCATGAATTGCGTCTGACCTGACCCTTGAATGGCACGCACTCTTTAGAGGAGCTACAGTGTTTCTTATCTGAGCATTCCAGCTCAATTTTGTTAGAAAAAAAGCTCTTCCGCACACACAGAGAAAGTCTGTTGTTGCAGAGTCATCATGACTATGACCGATATTTTAAAAGTGTAATTGTCACAACCATACAACAAAACCAAAATCTAACAAGAAGACCAATTGATTAATTTGTATTTTAATTTATGTACTAACTGCCAATTATTACTGTAATTAATAAGTCTTAATGAATAGACCCATATTCTTATTCTTTATCTATGAGTCTCTGAAACGAAGATATTTTGGAAAGTTGTTAAAAAGCTACTGAACATAATTATCTTGAGCCAAACAGATTATTACAGATACCTCACTTTTTTATACGTTGTACAGAGAGTAATACAAGTCGATTCGGTTATATAGTTAGGTACTTTTTAACGTGTGTTAATGAGTCCATATTATTTTGATTGTGTAATTGTAAATAGTATTAGTGTACTATTAATTAATGTTAAAGTGTAGGATCATGTATGTAATAGTGAAGGTACGAAGAAAAAGCCAATGTTTCTACAATTATTTTGTAATACCAATAGAGCATTCCTTTGTATTGTTATTGAGATATGCCTTACATATTTCAACTAATGTTTGGGTTACATATTATAGGCATAAATATGTTACGATTTTATACTATGATGATGATTAAAAAAGTCTTTTTATACCAATGCACTACTTCTTGATTGCCTTCTTTCGAAAAAGAGGAAGTTTGAGAAGAAAACAGATCAGTGATTCTGGTACTTTTTCTGACTGAGCGTGGGACATTACACAGACTGCTGCTTTTATTTTTTGGTCGCCATCATCATAATTATCATATAATGGGCAAATATTAATGTAGTTGGATGATTTTCGTCATTATTACAGTCAACTATGAATAATATAATATCTTCAATTTCACAACAGCTTTTGACAATTTTGTTTCAGGGAGATTTTTAAATTGAGAAACGTATACCAATTCATACTAAAAATGTGATCTACTTCTACTTCCATTGCTCATAAAACAAAATTCAAAATTGAAATACATATCACTAAAGCAACGAAGAAAATTACCTTAATTGTAATTACTATAAAGTAAATAAAAACAAAGAGAACCATAACCATTACTGAATCCTCTTTTTAATGAAATAAACCGGGAATGCACTTTGTAGATTTTTGAAATCTTGAAAAATATGATTCCAGGAACTTTTTCAATCATTTAGAATTTTTATCTAGTGTGGCACTCTTTCTTGTAGATTTTTTTCTTGAACTTTCTTGTTGATTTATTTTTTTAAAATAGGATTAGCTAGTCCACTGTAATTGGTATTATAGTTTTTCTTGTTTAGTGGGTCAATTTTTTCACTCGCTGTATATTTTAAGAACCATTTTCTCCATCCTTATTTTATACAACTTGTACGTTTTTTCGATAGAGATTGAAGAAAGTTAATATAATATTACGTAATAATATTATGTAGTAATAATAATACTGAAATGATTGTGAGAATGTTTTCAATTACATACTCGCTGGTTGGAAACCTACTTGAGAGCTTTTAACTGTTGAGTTGAGTATTAGTTAAACGCATCATATTTTTCATTGCACTGATTCTTTTTTTCTCTAAAAGTTTTTTGAGTCATTCAAGGTAACATTAAAGTTTTACATATTTTTCTTTTCTTGGCATACAATATTTTAAAATTATACGTGACGCCAAATAGTAAAAGTTAGCTATGTTGTTTACTATCAAGTGAATACATCATCTTCTTCAACTGTTTCCCTAATATTTGCGTTTCGTTGAAAGTCTTCCTCGCTTTGGCCTCTCATTTGGCGCCACACGCTGTAGATAAACATATTCATTAGGATGAGAAAATCCCAAAATACTAGACCCATGGACGTTTTCAACATTTGTTCGTGGACTACATCTAAGCCGTCATCCAGTAGTTCCCCACAACCCTAAAAAATGCATACAGATAGAGGTTGATTAATTAGCCAGCATTCCAAATGACTAGTAAAAATATATATCAGTGATGGAATTGGCAGGTCGTCCTATTACCCCTTGAAAGAGGTACTGCTCGACGTCTTTCCAGTCATCGTAGACACTGTCCGATCTGCATTTGTTATTGTCCCGACTTAGCGTCCTATCACAGCAAGATGTCACCCATTTTGGAGGGGGACTGATCGGCTCGGTTGCGAGATAAACGTAAGTAGTATTCTTGTCTTGTGAACGATTTGGATCTACCCAGTCAGAGTAGTTCCAAAAGCCGCAACATTTCTACAAACAATAAATAAGTAAAAAATGTTTTATTTACAACAAACCACCCGCATTTTTAGAATTTACCCTTAGATAGTAAACTAATGCCTCATACATTTTTTGATTGTATTTGATGAATCCATCTCAGTTCAGTTTCGGATTTCATCAAGTTGAAGAGCCTCCTGCCATGTCTGGAGCCAGAGCGCTCGGGAGCTACCGAACTGGAACTTGTGTCTACTTCATCCACCTCCATGTGATTTCGAGCACTTCCAAGGTCTGTAGACTCTGGATGATGAAATGAGCTGAGCAATTTACTAAATGGGTGATTCTCTAGCGAGATCGCCATGAACGTCGAAGATGACAACAACGAAACACATAAGACCTGCAGGGATTCAGAAACACAAGAACATTTAGATTAAACAATTTCCTTTGAAAACATTTGAATAAAATTATTTTGAACTTACAAGATAAGCTAGAAATGTGAGACGGTCAAATCGAATAAACAAGAGTGTGGCAAATGCCAGCAGTAGGCAAAGGCAAACAGAAGACACAGCAATCATGTCCAGGTTCGCAAACCCCGTCAGAGAAAAGACCACTACGATTTCTGAAAGTGATGAGCCCTGCAAGAAAAAAAATTAACCCAGATAAGTATATTTCAGATTAACAATATTGAATGACTGCTTTAAATGCATTGACTTACCATGGCCAGCAATGGTGCAACAATGAACAACCTATCATTGACTAAGGTAATCTTTCGGCACTGGCAAAGAAACCATCGGAAGAATGATGGTCTCCGATTCTCCTCTGTATCGACGGCCATGGCCGGCATGGTGGTAGAGAGAACTTTGAGTGGGAGGGAGTCAAACCCCTTACTTACTTTCTGAATAAATTCTATTTTGATTGCTAATTTGGAATTCCGTGTATCCCACAAAATATATTTATATTTCTTGACTTAACTATAAACTACTTTAAATATCTCCACCCACGCTGAAGATTTCCTTCTTTCTAAAATATTTCCTCTATAATATGCAGTAATACACCTTTGTCATTTACGTGATTAAAAATTAAACTTTTGGACTATATTGCCTATATCTTCTTTCCCTAAAGCTGTTAAAATCGCATCCCTGTTTCTGTTTCTGAACTTGCTGCATGAACATGAATTATATCATATCCTACATATAATTCTCGAACTATATATTTTTCGAATTTCTTCCCGCTGCCTAATTATATTACTACAGCAGCATTCATTCGATGACACATACAAGTGTAATAGAACCTCTACAGGAAAGACTACATTTACCATAATAATTCGACTCAACTGCTTTCTTCTTTGGCAGCACTACAAAAAACGTAATCCTTTTCTTTTTATTTCACGAGGCAATGTAGAGATATAAAAAATGTGTGATTAATTAAAATCTATCTTTATGTATTTATATTTTTATTTCTTCAGTGATTTGATTTGATTGAGCAACTACGTATAATATCTTTCCAAAGCCATGATTATCCTTAGATTAAACTCAGCACCGAGACGAAGAACACGCTACTGCCGCCACTCGCCACTGCACTACTTCTTTCTCTTTTGTTTCCGGGAAAGTTGTTCTGGGGTACGGATGATCCCCTCTGTAGGAGCACATTGCAGTAGTGGTAAAATAGGAAGGAATTGCGAATTAATAGTATCACCATAAAATAACTGCATTTCACTGCTGAGCGAACTTCTTCCTTTGCAGAGGATGAGGATATGAAGTTATCATCAAGACAAGATAATTTGCGGCATGTGCTTTAGAAACTTTAGAACTGAACTGGAAGTAAAAAAAGGAATCGTCCGCTCTGCTCTTTCTTCTTCCTACCTTTTTTCCCGGGGAGAAAGGCTAGTCGGTCTCGGTTCGGTTACATATCATAGAATATTATTATTTTTTATAGAACTAATTAAGAAATTTAGTTAATTGAAGTAAAATTAAAAAATATAAAAAATAACATGAAGATGAGGATGAGTGAGTATGATGGTAATGAATACATTACATTGCACTGCACGAGCATGCATTGAATTGAAACAGTGTGTGTGTGCACGTATAAAAGGGCTATTACATTATGGATGTTTTTTTGTTATGTTTTTTCTCTCCAGCAGTAAAGCAAATGCGTGGATATTTAGTATGGGTATTGCTATTGCTTTCAGCAGCATTCCAATTCCAGCAAACGTGATGTGATATAAAGTATTATGTATTTGTAAGGGAAATTCCCTTGCTTGCTGCTCTGCTGCTGCTGGAAGGAAGGAGCAAGCAAAGCAACCCTTATTATTGTTTTCGCCGTATATATGTATATTTGAGTAGGTTGAGTAAAGCACAATCTTGTGAAAAAATAATATGCAATAGTGTAGTAATTTAACATCTCTTTTTTTAGAAGAACTTTCTTTCTCAAGGCAAAGGCAAGCAGCAGCAGCAGGAGCTCTAGTCAGCTGCCGAAAACATCCCAGACTCGGCCATCTCCGAACCGAATGAAAATGTAGAAGGTCTCTGGACTAGACACAAAAGCTTCATCTATTTTTTGTAGTTTTTTATGGTATAACGTGTTGAAACAGATTTTTGGCTCAAGCTTTTTCCCATTATAGTATTATGTGAAAAGTGCCTTGCTTGTTTCCCCTTAACTTTCACCTTCTCCATGCAATGCAATGTATCAACATCATCTTCATCTATCTCTTCTTATTTTGGCATGGAGAAAAAAAGGAAGATGAGATGATGAGGAGGAAAGAGTGATGATGAAAAAAGAAGAGGAGGAGGGCAAAGAAAAACATGTGCTTGGACGATTATGATGATGATGATGATGGTACTTGGGTGGCAGGCAGGGTGGTAGTGGCAGTGGTAGGTCGTTGTAGGTGTAGGTGTAACAAATTTTTTTCCTTGCTTTCTTCAATGCTGAGTGATAGAGATGATGATACATAATATTCCTTTTTTAGAGGAAATTCCGGTGCATGAGTGTGTGTATGTGTGCCAATAATGCTTTCTTTCCAAATGATGATGATGATGAGAAGGAAATGAAAAGGGAATCAAGTAAAAGTAGATTATAGGCATTCAATTGCCTTTTCCATTTTTTCCCCTTTCAAAGAAAAATCTCTGCAGCTACTTCCTAAAATGTTGGAGGAATGTATGTATCTACGTTGTTGATGGAAAGTTAAACCAGAGGTCTTTCATGTGATGGGATTCCGGAATGAGAAAATAAAATGTTTACACATGGCATGGCTATGGCTAAGAATATGTTGTTACCTATATTAATATTATGTACTCTGTGCACCTGTAAAAAAGGAAGTAAAAGTGTGTGTACTTCCTCAATATTTTATGGTTATCCCATCACCATCACCATTCGTATTTCTTTCGAGCGTGGATGTGGAATGAGAATACATAAAGGGAAAAGAAAGCCACATGGAAAAGAAGAATTTCATCGGCATCGGTCTGTGATCTGAAATCTGAAACCAAAGCCCAGACCAAGACCAGAGAGCCAGCCAAGCCAAGCTAGAGCCAGGGTCGCGAGTTTTGGTCGCGGCTTCGTCGTATTTTCTTTTTGCATTGCATTCACGTAACCTAACACACTTGAGATTAGATGGTATTTATCACGGAAGAAATCTTTCCAAGTGAATTTCTTTCGCTTTTTTTGCAAAGAAATGCCTTCGACTCTCTATATATCTCGTTGGCGTGTTTGTGTTTACTCCTTCTCAAAGAATTTCTACTATCATTTCATCAAAAATTCATCACAAAGCATGTTGCCGTCTCTTACTGCTACTGTCAAAGGCGATATTAGAATGTTTCCCTGGAGGGAAGAGAAGGGAAATGCTTGAGTAATCTAATCTTCAGGAAGAAGTCGACACAGATTATTTTTCCTCTTTTCTTTTTACATTTTTCTTACCTTTTTTTCATTTCTCATTTCCCTATTCAATTCCCAATAAAAAATTCTATTTATTATTGGAGTAAGAAGAGGAGGAAGGGTGAAAAGGGTAACGAAATGTTTATTTTTATTAGGGTTCCTCATGTCATGTCATCTCATCTCTTTAGAATACCGTACGAGAAAAAACAAAGAGATCATATTGCTTTTCAAGAAGTAGAAGAGTAGACGAGGATTTTCTCTCCGCTTTTCTGAAAAACCTTTTCTTCACATCCGTTCCGAGAATGTCAGGTAGGTAAATGTCCTATCTCACGCAGAGCATATTGTGTGAAATTGCCCTACTGCATTGGAATGCCTTGAGCTCAGGAGTAGGTTTATTTTGTGTCCGTCTCATTTTAAAAACAGGGGATAGAGCTTGACAGGTTTTCAGTTTCCATATAAATGTATTTTCTCAAGAGTAAGAAATCAAATCAGAGGTAATTTAGGGGCGAGGAGACTGCAGGCACCAGGGCTTTACGAGGAAAAGTAGTAAAAAATTGCTACTAAACTTTTTTTGCAGTACTCACGCTCCTCACGTCAGGAGGACTAGAACTTGATCTGTGCGCTTGGCGTAGCTATTTATCTACTCTACCTACAAGAAAAAAATCCAAGATTCCTTTTCAACACATTCCTTCTCATTCTCATGACATGACAAATAGAAACGAACATTTTGAGTAATGTGACGGGGTCAAAGGCATGAAATTTACCTTCTTGTTTTAGAATGTATTTATGTAGGAGCACAAGGAGGACTTGATCTGATCCACTACTGACTGAAAATGTATTCCGGGAAAACGTGACGCATTTGCTAATTTGATTTGGAAAGTTATCGCTAGAAAAAAATATAGTGAGGAAGGAGCAAGAAAAAAAGGTCTTAATGAATTCCAGATTTTGTTTCCCGTGGAATTGTCAACGTCAACCCATGCATACTTACGCTTTTCATCCAGTCGAGCGAAAATTAATAGTGTCATCCTCCTCCCAGGAAAAATGTAATTTATTTTAAAGGCTAATTACTGAAAATGACAGGAAAATGAAAATGCATTTTGATCCTTTTGGAAAGCTTTTCATTTCCATTCCAGAAACGCTCGTCGTCGGTCGGGAATCAAGTTGAATAATTATGTAGTCGAGATAGCAGTTGGAGATTAAAAACTCATCTTTGCTTTCAATGAACACTCTAGCTAATATTACTTTTTTTCGCTTAATGACTTTTCCAAAAGGAGTACGTTTACATACATACATATATATATATATGAATGTACTATTTTTTCTGCACATATTTTTTACCCTTCGCCTTTACCTCTTCTGTCTAGCTCTGTGGTTCTAGTTCTAGCTGGACCGATATTCTTTGGAAGAGTTCCGCCGACAAGAACAAAAGAGAAAAAAGACGAAAGTTTTCAAGAGTGTATAAATAAAGGAAATGAACAGAACAAAAGATGACTGTTGCAGAAATTTTTTGGCATGATTGCAAGGAAGTAAGTATGTTGTACTACTACATTACTTCGAAGAAAAGTTAAAATTTTGAGTTTTCGCAGTACACTGACTGCACCAGTCCCAAACGCAGATGTGAAGCATTAATCCTGCCATGTAATAAATACATTCGTTGAAAAGGAAGGTACGATTAGATCATTAGCGAGAAAAAGTGAAAGAAAGGCAATAATTTTAAAATGCCTCTTTAGAATCAAGAGATTTGAGTTAGGGCTTCACTCAAAGGAATTTTTATTCGGGATCCGTCAAGACTCAAACCTTTAGTCTGTATACTTATGTACTACGCGCGAGCTCAAACTTTGAAACTGAATTTTTCTTTTCAGATGAATTGCGTTTCAAAAATGTCGATTTATGGCGCACATTACACATTCGACTTTGATGAATTTCCATTCCTCGAAGTTTAAAACGAGATAAGTTTTTGGAAGAGTGGAAGTTGTTTGATTGGATCTCTTCTAGAAGGGCACATTACATAGGCATAGACAATATGTGTCCGAACCGAACAGAGTGCGCAGAATAAATATGTAGACAAAACGAAACATGAGAAATGTGCTGTGTACATGCAACGCAACTTCATCCCAAAACCGGAGCAAACAAACAAATAGGAAAAAAAGTTTCCCATTTTTTCACAGCTTTTTTTCTATATTTGCTCATTATTGTCCCTTGTGAGTTTGAAGAGATGTTGTGCTGTGTTTGTAAGTATTCCCTTACGTATTGTTGAGCCTGATGCGGCGATGCAAAATGTACATAGTAAAAATTATATTTGTAAGTTTGCAATAAAAAGTTTTAGAAAAAAGTTAGTAGTTCTAGAGTATTTTTGTACTTCATTTCATACTGAAACAGAACATCATCGATACATTTTTATTACGGAAGAAGGAAAAAAAGTAGGCTAGAGATGTCAAGATTCTCTGTGTGTTTTTTCTTAAGAGGTTTATCGACAGAATGGCGCTCCTTCCGATCCGATTGGATCGGAGGACGGACGATGCGGTGCGGTGGAGCACAACAACAAAATTTTCGCATGCCTATTTCAAAAACACGCTTCCCTCAAGACCCGCTTCAAAGTTCAGAGAGAAAACTTTAAATAAGCATTCTTCTATAATATTCCATTCCACAAGGAGAATTAAATGAGCGTGAAGGAATATAAAATGAATTAGATGTGGAGTCACTCCAACCAAAACAACTCAGAGAGAGAGTCAAATATGGAGTTGGAAATTGCATAAGAATTTTGTTTTATTTTATTTTCTTCGAAATAAATAGCTTGAACTTACTCTTGTTGAATGAGATGGAAAGAAGACAAAGACGCTTTTGTGAAATTAGAGTAAAAAATGATGGGAAAAGCGTATCGAGAGAGTTGGTTGAGTACGCGAAAACTACGGTAAATAAATGTGTACAAAATACAAGACAAGAGTATCCCGATCCCGGTGATAGTGATGATGATCTGAATCACCGCCAAAAAGGCCCAAGAAGACATGCCTACATTTACATGAACAGGTCGACTCCTCTCAAGATTTCAAATTTTATATATTTTTTCCTAGAGGAAGCTTTTCAAACTGACAAACATGATCACTCTAAAGACAATGGAATCCTTTTTACGTTTCACGCAGGGAAACCGAAAACCATTCCATTGATGATAGTTAAGTGGAAGCATGCAAGGCTATATAGTATTTAAGAGATATAAATTGGGTAGATTAGACTAGCGGATTTATTTTCACATGTTTCATTGGCTGTAGTTGTAGTAGCGATGATGATGATGATGGAAACGGTTAAACAAGACAAGGAAAGTAAAGTACTACAATAATTTTTTTTCTCTCTCTAAGCATCTCCTAAAAAGTCTCTCTCAGCAATACCATGCCAATTGCCTTGGTCCATGGTCTGGGATCTGATAATTTTTTTTCTCTTGGTAAGAAGCTGCACAAAAAAAAAGACATGCACTCTCTGGTTTTGGTTTGGTTCTGAATTCTGAGGTGAATTCGCGTGGTTAAACTTTTGGCTGAATCTACCGAGCGAATTGGTTTTACTACCCTGACTCTGACACTGGGAAAAAATATTGTTATGAAGGAGTAATAGCAGAAACTAGTTCCAAGGTAAAAATCTTCAGTGTACACAAGTCACGATTTGGATTCATCATTATCGCACAAACATCATTTTTCCACACGGAACTAACTGCATTGCGGGGAAAAAATACAAGAGGGGAAGAGAGAAACTTATAAGCAATATCATTATCATCCTCATCATCTTCTTCATCATTGTGAATGTTTGAGTGTTCCACGAAGGATTTCACCCGGTTTTCAGTCGCGCCTTCTGTATTAAGTTTTCTTGCTTGTGGCTCTCTCCTCCGCTCCTCATTTACTACTTTCGGGGACACACGAAGCTTTAATTCCAGAGAATTTAAGGGGAAAGCAATAAAAAGTTTTTTTTCTGTGCGTCGTACGTGAAGCTTTCTCTTGAAGGGAAAAGTTGTGTGAAAGTGGAATTTTGTATAGAGGGAAATTTTGTTGTTCTTTGTCGTGTCGCAGTGGTTTAAATTGTTTATTCATGATGATGGTGCGGGACTTTAAGTTGTGCTTGTACTCGTTTGTTGTGGAGGAGCTCTGAAAAAATATATATCGCTCCCTGACTCCTTACTTAAGATCCATCTGCATTCATTACTGGAAGTTGCCGGGAGGATTGAAGCCTAAAATCCTCTTTGTTTGTTCTATTTACTTTGATCTACTCACTCACTCAAATAAAAAGATGAGTGGAAAAACGGACCCAATGGTGCAGGAGATTGTGGAGCTCCATCGCACCTCAAACTACTCCCAGATCATTGAGAAGCTCCGACAGGTGATCAAATGCGAGGAGCGGAATAAGCTCCATCTCCTCCACCTCCTCTCGTGGCCCACTCCAACGGAGCAAGATTTAGCAACTTTATCTGCAGACATATATTCCCTCCGAATCTCCCATATTTATAGCATCTGCTGCGGGACGGGTCTGCTGGAGTGGCTCCTTTCACAGTTCCTCCTTAAGCATTTCAAGGAGTCAGATGAGGACTATCAAAAGCGCATCGAGTTGACCGGAGTTGAGGTGGATTTCAAATGGTGGAATAGTGGCTATGCTCCTCCGCAATTTGTTCCACTGCAATTTGTTGGGAAGGACTTCTCTGAGAATAATCCATTCGGGGAGTTTGATGACATGGTCATGTTCTGCTACTTTAGTAACTCGGCCAAGCTCCAGTCGTACTTGAATGCTTTTCTCGGATCACACGTGCTCATAATCGGGCCGATTTCGACACCTTGTCAGTATTACGTCTCCAACAATAATGAGGACGAGGAGGTGAATGTGGAGCTTACGGAGATCTTCAAGTTGCCCAAGTCCGACTGGAAGCTCATTCTTCTGAGGCAGTTTGGAATCGTCAAGACTGATCATGTCGCGATATACAAGAGGGTCGAGAAAAAGTTTACTCCGCAAATTAACAAAAGGTAATAAAAAATATAGAATACAAAATATCCTATGCTTAAAATGTATTTTCAAGGTAGATTTACATTTGAATCCCTTCCTTTTGCAGAAAAAGTTCAAGGATTCAGTGTGCAATCTAGAATCATCAAAGTGGAGCCACCAGGAATTACGTGCCTCTGATCTGATGCCTCCTATGAAAAATGTATAAATCAGCATTTCACAAGCATTTTAATGGCATGTAAATTGACAACTCATCTAAAAAGAAGTAGGGGAAGGGAAGTACCACACCAAAAACCGAATTTATTCTACGCTCCTGGCAAATGTCCTATAAAAAAATTTTTCTCTCAATGAAGAACCAGAAGTGTGCCAAAAGAAGACACGCTGATCTACGGGATATTATGATGTGATGTAATGCAATGCGTCCGTGAAGAGTCAAACTTTAATGGTGTTTCTCTCTCTCTTTCTCTCTGCGGGATAATATTTTTGGAATGTGGGACTATTTATGTGCCTAATGAAAACACATCATCAAATATCACGTTTCAAACTTTACAATCCTTCGATATTTTTTTCTTATAACCTACCAAATAAATAGCTGTAGAAATAGTTTTGTTTCCTAAGTTTAAGTAAGATTTTAGATATAGACTGCGCAAATTCATCTCGGGAATGCGAATAATGCAATCCAACCGGGAGGTGGGCGACTCGCAGCCGATCCGATTGCGCAGAAATCGGTCAAGCCCTGAGGAATGTATGTCGCGTTTGTTAGGTTCGTGATTCATGTCAACATAAATACCTACATTTTAATGTCACTTTTGTTGTTTCTTCGATTTTACAACTATTCTGTGCCTCAGTCAATTTTTAAGAGTGATAAAAGTATTAAAATAACGTAACTTTAAAATGTTTCTTTCGTTTTCTTCTGTGAATGTGTAAACGTTAAACTGAATGAAATAAAATATAAGTTGTTTTTACAGAAAAATGCATTCTTTCTCATTTTGCCCCATGTGAACTATTGCCCTATTTCATTTATATAAGTATGCATATAATTTTTATAAATATTTGTTCTCAAGTTCATTTGAAAGTTAGAGAGATTCTAACGTGTTTGGCTCAAATAATGCTCATGTTTTGCCGAGAATCAAGATCCACAATCCACTTTGCAATAGCAATGGGTGGACCACGAACAAACTCTCTCTGACTCTGACCCATGGACACGTGTACAGGACAAGCTCTATACTTTTTTGCAGATAGAGCTCCCGTGTTGTCACTCTTCATTCTGCATCTCTAATCTCTGCTCAGTGCAATGGTAATGGCGATGATGAAATCCTGAAAAGAAGAAGATGCGTAGCAAAACCGTAATTAATATCATGTAACAAAAGAAGGTAAAAATGAAGTGGGGGTACAAGTTCACAGTTTAAAATGTCATGTTTTCAAAAACACTACAATGCAAAATCTTCATTGTATGCAATACTGTATGTATACCAATGCCCATGGGTATTTTGGAATTGATCTCATCTCACCTCACCTCTTGTTGCAGAGCATTGCCCACCATCGGCATCACCGGAGAGATAACAATGAAGGTATTAGTCTTTCTGATATGAAAAGTCATTAGGGCATAAAGAATGGAGGAAAAATTGTCCGTCGAAAAATTCGACTCTCTCTGGAATGGAATGGACTATTCAATTCAATGCAATCATGAAAAACGTTTTTGCATGCTGAGATGAGATTGACTGAGAGATGATCCCACTTCACCTTTTTTCCTGTTGATGAAGATAAAAAAATGAAAAATTAATTTTTGTTGAAAAAAGAGGTTTCACCAGAAAAAAAGATGGGATGAAACTCATTCTCCTTTACAGCTACTGCAGCAGCAGCAGAGCTATAGCAACCTGGCTTGCTAATCTACACAGACGGAACCACTTGAGAATGCCAAGCATGACTAATGCCCACAAAAGAATAGGAAGGCAAAATCTGCTGCGATGAAGAGGAAGATCTGGAAGTAAAGTGAGGAAATGGATCCCATTAAGGCAAATAAACATGCGTATCGAAGAAAAAACCCGTATGATGATGACCATGTTGATGATGATGATGCTGAGCCCGGGCAGATGATGTGTATCATTAAGCAACATTTAAAAAGTTGCATACGGGATAAGTAACACTTGAATAGCGGACATCCGAATGATAATGGAGGCGCTGCATATCCAACGACTTAAAAATTTAGGAAGCTTTTGCAAGTTGAAAAATAATTCCTTGGCTTTGCTCTTGCCTACATAGATTGGATGACCCCACTTGAAAAAAACAAGTATTTAATGTTGCTACCGCTACCACTACCACTGCACTACCACCATCAAAATTACTGGATATCATTTCATTCGAAAAAGTCAGCCTCTTTCTACCTCGAAAATCATGAAAAATTACCAGACTCATATAAAATCCTCTCTTGGTCTTCTGAGTCCTCCGGGCTTTTGCTGAAAAAATGCAAACGAGGAACTGCATAAAAGCGAAAGAGCAAGAGTCAGGAAAAGCATGACCTTGTTGATCATTGAACCTGGAGAAAAAATGCAAGTTTCTTGACTGTCTCTCTCGATTTCCTTCATTTCTCAAGAGACTCATCCTTCTTTTTGCTTTCTTGCCCTTTTCAAGATACAATGGGAATGGGAGTGTGATGATGAGAGTACAATGCCTCCTGAAAGCTATGATGATGATAATTTTTTCATCAAATGAGCATCTTCTTATTTCTCCTCTTTTTTGCCTGTTAATGTGCTAAATATCACATGATGAGTACACATAGGAGGAAAGAATCTTTTTGGTGCTTCAGGTTATTATTGAGATAGTCAAATGGAAACCTACTAAGGAGCTTAATGAGCGTGTACGCAACATGTTTTTTAAATGCCACGTAAAAATGATTATGACTCCAGCAGCCAGGCCACGAGCAGGATGTTAAGGAGGAAATCTGTTTCAGTTTGGATTTCGACTGAAGTAAGCAAACAACTTTGGTCGTTAACGGGAACAAAGTTAGCCTCAAGTCATTTACTTTCCTCCGGAATGAGATGAAAAAAGTTTCGTCTCCTCATCATTATCATCAAAGACAATGACTTTTGTACAGTTAATAAAGCTCTGTCTCCTCATTGCCCTCCTCCAACTCCCTCCTGCTTGGAGGGTGGAGGGGAGTGTGGGAGTGAAGAAGCCTATGACTGTTCCGGATGTGCCAGGGCAAGGGGGAAAGCCTGCGAGGAATGTCTGCTATTTCTCTAACTGGGCAATCTACAGACCCGGGATTGGCAATTACACGATTGACGACATTCCCGTGGACAAGTGTACTCATGTCATTTACTCCTTTATCGGAGTCTCAAATGTCACTTGGGAAGTTCTGGTTCTTGATCCCGAGGTAATTCAGCTTAATTAATTGCATTTTTTTGCATGAGAGGATGAGAGAAATGCATGAATTCCTTTCTCAATTTTCGTAGCTTGACATGGAACGGAAAAATTTTGAAAGGTTTATTGGACTCAAGGATAAGAACCCAAATTTGAAAGTTTTGTTGGCGGTTGGAGGCTGGGCTGAGGTGAATGGAACATTTTTATTTTTTGTTTACATTATCTCGCTCAACCTAAAGATATTTAATGTTTTTGTGGTTTTTCGCTAATGAAGTTTGTTTGTTTAAAAAAAGGGAGGCAAAAAATATTCCCAGATGGTATCAGTCCCACAGCGCAGAGCAAGCTTTATACAGAGCGTTGTCCGTAAGAAGAAAATATAAAATTCTTCAAACTTTAAAAGACATGTTATGATTTGAAAAAAATGTTTGGTTTTCATGATTTTCATTTTTTCCCCAGAGTACATGCAACTCGTCCATTTCTTTTTTTTATTGTAGTGTAGAGGTGGTGGTAGATGCAACGGAAAATAGTCTTTTTAGGGTAATAGGTAGTAATAGTAATGTAATGAGTTTGGCCTTAAGAATATTATTTTATCTCTGATTCTGATTTTCAGGTTGGCTATGCGGATGTACATACTACACTTTACAAACGCTCCTTTGATCAGTATGGCTACGAGAAGTTGAATGTAAACGATGGATCTCAACTTTGGGTTGATATGGGTTGCTCTCCGGATAAACTTGTGATAGGAATGGCTTTCTACGGAAGATCGTTCATTTTGGGTGATAAATCCAACACGAAACCTGGAGCGTATATTGTTAAGTGGGAGAATGGTGGGGATCCGGGGGAATACACGCAAGCCAGAGGATTTATGAGTTATTATGAGGTAGAAAATATGAATGCAAATGTGGACAGAAGATGACTTAGAATTAGAGATAGAAAATAGCAATGGTGCATTTCCTTTCTCTTCTGATCTTTCACAGATTTGCCTCAGGCTCAAGTCTGGGAACTGGACGAAGGAGTATGAAGAGGTTGGAATGTGTCCCTACATGTATTCAGGGAGGAACTGGATCGGATACGAAGATGCTGACTCGTTACAGATAAAAATGAATTGGATTAAGGAGAAAGGATATGCTGGGGTAATGTGAGACAATGAGAGAGCAATGCATAATCCTTAAGAGTAGAATACTGAAGGATCTTATGCATTTTTATTTGAAGGCAATGAATTGGGCAATTGACATGGACGACTTTAGAGGACTTTGCGGACCCAAGGATATACTAATTGATACGCTTTGGAATAGTATGAATATTGAAACTGTAAGAGTTAATTTTCCCGTGAATGTGGACTTAAATTACGCTTGCTTTCAGGTATGAAGAACTACATCGTCCCAAAAGTGGCCCTGAAACCTGACAATAGACCAGAATGGATGCTGCCTCCACCGGCAAGTGAAAATCCTAATATACAGCTGTCAACCTCCACACAACGGCCTTCAACCTCAACTCACCGGCCAATCACTACCACCACAAGAGAACCCTCAACAGTCACTGATATTGTCACGGAGACATCAATTTCCTTTGCCACTTCTAGTGTCACTGGTCATCACACTCATTATCCCACAACAACCCAAACTCAGCTAACGACAGGTACAATCACCACCACCCCGCGTCCATCTATTCCTTCAACAACGACCACAACCACAGAACCTCCATACGTTCCGGTTCCACAGCAACCAGAGCCTGATGCGGATGGAGGAACTCATCCTGATTCACAGCAGAATATGAATTGCAGCCAGGAATTTTATCCTCATCCAACGGACTGCAGCAAAGTATGACAATTATTTTTTAAAACATATTGAATAAAAATGTCAACTACAATCATGTTAATGTTTTCCTAGTATTATTGGTGCGTTTTCGGCGAGCCGAAGGAATATAGTTGTCCCCCAGGTACGGAATGGAACCAAAACGGCAAGTTTTGTGGCTGGCCTTCTACAGAAAACCAACAGTGCCTCCGTTTCAAAGCATTTGAAGGTCTCGTCAATACACTCGAGTAGAATAAGAAATAAAAGCTTTTTACCAAAAAATATAATTTTGTCTCAGCAAAATAAATAGAATCTCATCGTCGCATAATTAAATGTAATCAAATCAGTTTTTACCATTCCCACGTTTTTGTTTCAATTCAAATTATTTAAGCATTGTATTGATTACAAAAATAGAATCTCAGCGCAATAATATACCCCTATCACTCGTGTTCATTTATTATATTTATTTTTAATTAGTAGTTCTTTATAGTGTAAAAAAGTGAAAGTACTTAATATAAAAAGCGGAAGTTTACAAGTTGAAAATATCTTTGTGTGGTTGATTGAGCAAATAAAAAAAATACGAGAAAATGTGACAAGATAATCAAATCAAATTGATTGCATAAAACAATAAATTTAGCAGAAGCTTTTATGATTTATCGATGCACATGTATCTCTATTTGGCTTCTAGCATTTGACCCCTTGTGTTGACTTTTGTAACTTGAATGCATATCTCCGGCAAATTAAAACACTTTTTAATCATATCATATCCCCATCACGGCTTCAATACGCGAGAGCGTGTTGATTGATTTTCACTTCCTCGCTTCATGGCTCATGTCATCACTATGACTATGGCTACTTGTCTGTGGAAGTATGATGGTCTTTGTGGACAACGTCTAGAAAGTAGTCGCCCTTTGCACTGGAAACAAGATGAGATGATTAATTTAGCATTGTAGTTTCATGTTTTTATGGGATTAAAAGAGCTCATCGTTTTTTATTATGCTTATGATAAATATTTTTTATGCACTTACTGAGGACTCGCGTACTGTCCGAACGCAACTGGTTTCGTGCAATAACTTTTCATTTTGTACATGATATACGAGGTTGACTGACAAGCGTAGAGTTTCTTGTTGTAAATCGAGTCCGTGAAGTATTCCCACGCTCTTTGAAACAGAGGAAAAGGATTTATAAATTCATTTGTTGCTCACGAACAACGACAACAACGATTGATTTCATTTCAAGAGGAGTGAGAATGAGCTCATGTTTGCGTTTGAATGTTATTATTCAGATTGACTTACCTCCCGTGCGCACATGACCCTAGTGACAAATGATATTCAAACGGATTGATTAATCACTCGTGTCAAAACTTACGAATATTTGTAAATTAATGCAATTAGTAAAGATGAAATGTTTCTGACATGACGTCAGTTTTACCTTGTAGTCCTGGAATATCTTGGACCATGTCCAACCTAAACAAAACAAAATATTTCTTGAAAGTTCATCAGCCTTCTTTTTTATAATAAATAATGTAATTTTTTAGTTTTTTTACATTGCACATCCAGGTTGAGTCGGTCCACCTCCGTTGGGCTTGATAAAAGAATAAAAATTAATGTAAACACTTAAAGAGGCTCAAAATATCAAGCATACCGTCAATAATATTTTAGAAATGATTGACATACATAAAAGTCAACATGTCCAATGGAATTTCCATAGCGAACTCTTGAGGCTGTATGCTGTATTGGTTTTAAAAGAACCAGAGTATTTGTTTATATAAGAACAATAATTAAATGTTTTCAAAGAGATTATGATAAAGGGGACTGTAGTAGAGGTGCAATGATGTTAATTTTACCATAACATCGACAAAGTTAGCGTCCGACTTATCTAGGCGATCTCTTGGAGATGAGTAGTGATACGAAAAGCCGCCAGGTT
>JAHZNI010003808.1:0-75462 GCA_027744415.1 Seira ritae | reverse complement strand
TTTGTTGGCGGGGAGATTTGGAGGGGCGGTCACATAGTTGGCGGTTTGCACATCACTGAGTCATTTACAGAATGACAATTTCGCCGAAGTTAACTTTCCCACGAAAAAGTAGGCATTCGGCCAGTCATGCTCACCGTCCATTAATACTACTCAATTTTTCAAAGCTCAAAGGAATAAATAAATGCTTTCACTTGATGATTATTATGTTTTAGCAAAAAATGTTGCAAATGAAGTATAAGTGTTCAAATTGCAAGGATGTTTTTTTTGGCCAATTCGACTCTAAAATAAATTCAATGATTACTTTTAAACCTGATTTTTTTCTACGATTGCGTGAATATTGGAAATCAAATGTTCTCACGCGAGATTATTAGTGGGAAACCACGGCATCCTTCAAATGCCTAAAATACAAATGTTTTATGGAGTGGACATATGTACTTGTGTATTGTACTAGATAGTTTATGTAGGACAAAGTGAAAATGTTTTACATGCTCTTTTTCTGCTTGCTTTTTGCAAAATAAAATCATATACTACTTGTACTTCCTAAGTGGATTTCATCATGAATTTAATTTGACAATGTTAATAATTCAATTTGTCTTTTCTCTTTATTGCAGGTAAGTATGCAGAATCTTATCCAAAGTAGTTGGGCAGCTTCTTTGGGGCTTATAACCCCTTATGACCGTGTTCTTAAACCTTGGTGAGTGCCATTTCAATTGTACCAGCGCCACCCATTCACCTTTCCTACTACAATCCTCTCGAAAAGGTTTTTCCATGCTTTTAAAATTATCACCCCCAAAACCAACTCACTTCGACTTTGTCTAGCTACGGTCAATATTTTTTTTCTTCAAAAGTCTTCAAAAGACCAAAACAGCGATTTTTTTGTGTCTGCAAACTAATGCTTTAAAATGAAATCTTTTAACATCATCAGTCTCTTAAAAAATGATTTTTATATAGTGTCTCATTTTTTCTTTTTTTTTACGAAAATATGTAGAAAGTATAAAATTTCACAAACGATACTTAGAATAGCAATCACCTGTCACTATCATTGCATCATCCATCAACAATATAGCATTTTTACTCGACATAAAAGTATACTTTGGAACACATTTCACACATTTGAAAGAAAACTACTTACTATACTATACTACCTATTTGCTGCATCGTTTTCACCATCATGATTTTAAGGGGTAAAAATTTCAGTTGTCTGATCACGAAGACTCGCACAAACATATTTTATGAAATGAATATGATCTTATTATGTCTTGGTTTGCAGCTGCTATCCTATTTTTCATTCAATGCGCAAAAAAATAACAGTGTGCCAAAAAACAATACAAGGATTGAATGAACAACATCTTGCGCATCAACAACATATTTTATGCTTTACGTTCATTTACTGCGATGCCATAATAATTTCCAAATCTTCTTTTCGTGATGCTTTTATCAAGGAATGTGATGACAAAGTTGTAAGTCATCTTTTAGAATAGTATGTAATGCTAAGCAAGGAAGATGAGGAAGGGATCATATATATTTTTAAAATTTTAAAAAATCCATAACAAAATGTTTGTGCCGCACAGTTGACGTGCTAAGCACAGAGTAGATCCCTTCCTTCTTCTCACCTTGATAAATTATGTTCCAGATGAATGGAAAAGCGAATGAAAATCATTCAGAGGACTTTTCCAATAAACTATGTATGTAACTTAAACTGCATGGATTTGAAAGCAACTTTATAAAAAAATTATATGTGCAAAATATGCTGCCATTTATTTTCAAATGAATTGGAAATGATTCGATTCTTTTGGCAAGGAGCTTTTACTCTGCGACTTCTTGATTTGGAAAATGCTGTTTATTTCAGACTTTATATATATATTTGGCTTTAGTGCTTCTTTCAGGGTGGAACTATTTTTTTTCAACCGCCAAGGTTTTCTTTGAGGAAAAGGCATATTTTTTTTCTCCATGAATATTATGGAAATAATGCATGAAACATCTTTAAAGCGGCGAATTTATTTATTCTAGCCCCATCGACAAAACTGGTGGAGGTTGGTTGGTTGTATGCTATGCATGCGTGCATCAATATATATTGCATGATATTATGGTGTACAGAAGAAAGTGTGGCAATAATAATAATAACATCATCGTTGGCCAGCATCAACATCGTCATCATCCTTTTTTTCATATTCTTTATGGATGGTGTTGTATATGATGTGATGTGAGGATGATGATCGAGATCATGATGGATACTGGCATTACTTTATCTCCATATTCCTATTCTCTTGGTCTGGGATTGGAGTGAGGCCAAAACAAGCTCAATTGCCCAAGTTTATAGACTTTTGCTCACTCCGATCATCTGCGAGACTATTGAAGTTGAGCGCTCGTTACGTTACAAATGCAACGTCGTTTCATTGACGCTTCTTCTCGCTGAAGTATATTTGGAAACCAAGTAGATAGAGTCTTTTTTACCATGCTCTCCAATCCCATATTCTAACGGTAGCGGAGAAAGTTCAATGGGGCAAGGTGCAATGCATTTATGTATCAGTAGCTTCGTATGACTTACTTTGTTACGGTTGAAACTCAAATGCATTCAGAAAGCTAACAATGTTTTACCAGCCTCCAAAAAAAACAATCGACTCTAAATTGAACTTCGTTGGAAATACATGAGGTCAAGTTAAATCGGGAAAGGATTTTACTATCGACGAAAGAGCTATGTCAAATGCTAGAGTTTGCTCAGCTTGAAGTTGGCAAATGATAAGAGAGCTCCGTCTTTCTCTCAGCCTCAGCAATTCTACTTTCCCCGTTGTTCGTAGTTTGATCAGTGAATCCTAGAGGGAGCCTCTCCGCTTAGAAGCAAAATTTGCTTCTCAGTCATAGTCATAGTTTAGTTCGAGTCTTGGTAATCGTTCCATTATCTTATTCTTATCTTTGTGAGTCGCTTCCAAAAATGTGCTTCCATTTTCCCTAAGTGATGGCATAAACTATGGTGGCCATTTTTAAAGCATGCTATATATGCACAGCCAAGCTATTTCCGGAGCAAACGACTTTCTTTCTTCCTTGTCCAGGTAATTTTCATTATCATCATCAACCCATTTATTTCTCCGGAGCTTAAGTCGTTACAAAGATAATTAGTTTCAACGAGGAAGATACAAATAACTACCTTTTCCTGCTTTTTGCCTAATAGCGTCCCTCAGTTTTCATCATTTTTTTTTCACTACACTCGTATCCTATTGTAGAGTACGCGCAACTGTGCACCCACCAAACGAGAAACACTTTTCCTCTATGGAATTATACGAGAGATGAAGTTTCACTTTGAAATTGTTTTCTTCCTCTCCCATCCACTTTCACCAATGCAGTGTTTATCCAATTCTGCGCGGGAAATGAGTCTTGAGAAAATTCCTTGTTTTCAAGAAAACGAATGAATTTCTATTCAAATGAATCAACTCAACTCTCACGACGATATACCTACTTCCGTTTTTGAGTTAGCTTTAAACAATTCTCTCCTTGTCTCTCTCTCTTTCTATAATTTTTCTGCTGCCTAGACAGGAAAAAGTAACGCTGATCCTGTTTTTTTTGTCATACAAAAGAAAAGTTGAACAAGGACATTGAGAGAATCCTGAGTGAGCGGGAAAATTTGCATTTTTATTGTAAGTGACAGGAAAACCAGTGGCGAGGAAGGAAACAGAATACGCACGTTTCAAACTATGCTCTATATATCGTTGCCGCGAAATCAGACGATTCATTCTTTTTAAAATGATTCGATGTAGTCAGAGTGTTCCTTTGGTCACAATAGTTAAATTAAATCTAACCCGTTGATTTTATTGGAAAGTTTTACATTGCCTGAACTAACAGGTTTTCTGCATTCAGTGATGTTCCACCAAAATATCCGAAGCAAAAACATAGACTCTTTTTGATTTTCAGTGACGATATTATTTGTCCTCCATCGTTAAAGGAAAATACCACAAAGAATAATCGTCCTCATGACAATATATTCCACAATATCTCCCCTGCAACTGGTTAAGTCCAAGAAGAGAGAGGGAGAAAGCAAAATATATACATTAAAGGGATCAGAATGGCTTGAAAAGGATGTCTCTGTTCGAAATGCCTACCCCTTTAACTTGAGATTATTCTCGTACCCATACCCTGAGAATGGTAATGCTATTCTCCTCTTACAGTTATTATTATTGTCGTCGCTACACTTTCTTCATTTGAATTTTTTTCTTCTGCTGCGTATAAAAGTGGCAGGGAAAATGAGGAAAGGATCTTATCAGAGCCATTTTATTTTCAAGGACTGGCTGTTTCTTTCTCCAGAAAAAGACTTTTATTGTTATACCTTAATAATACACCCCCCATTCTCTGGAAGCGGTAAGATTCTTCTCAGGAAGACAAAAAATTGAATAAAAATGCAGTGCAAGCAGAAGAAGACTCAACAATTTCTGGAGAATTTAATTTTATTACTTTCTTAAAACGTTGAATATTTTTACATGCCTTCATTTCGCCTCGAAAGCAACAGGGGCTGCTGGTGGTACTTACTGCTGTATTGGATTTGAGTTGCTTATGATATTATAATATAATGAAATATGCATACCTACCTATTTATGTATCCAACTTTTAGTTTTCCACAATGCAAACTACTACTGCGAAATGAATATTTAAAAAGTGACTTTGCAAAACTTTTCTCGTACATGGCCTTGCTTGCCTTGAATCGAGTTCTGTACGCATAAAAAATACTTTCCTTCAGCCAAGCAACAAACTCTCTTAGTTCTATCCTGCCTAAGCGGATATTTTTCCTAAGTACTGTACTGGTGCTCTGTAGAATTGGAAAGACCCACTTGCTCTTATCATTTCCCATCTTTATTTTCAATTTTGTCCCGGAGAATATGAGAGTCGTCATGAGAGAAAGTTTAAATTGTATTTTGATAATAGGATGATATTACACGTCATTAACGTCCTATATGTATTTCTGGTGACTTATACGTTCCTTACTGCTCGGTGCTCGCTACGTACTCTAATATGGAAGGAAACGGCTTATGTGACGGGTTTTACGACATGATTCAACTTAACATCCAGAAAAAAATCTCTGTAGCATGCATGTATATTATGGTAAGCGATTTCTGGAAAACAAACATATTCCAGAGGACCCATCTAGAGTTGACAGTACTGGATGGGACGAGTTTAGTATCCCAAGCGAAAAATGTCATCGTCAACATCATCATCATCATCATCCGGAGACTCATATGATTACTACATATTCTAAGGAATATATATGGAAAACAATAAAAGGTCTGGAAATGGATGCAGTTGATGTGGCCATGCAACACGCGAAATGAAATGGAAAAAATAAAATTGCGAAGCGAAGAGATATTTTTTTGGTCCATGCCCTGCCTATGTACTTCAGTACTTGAACTAAAAAATTCCTTGCTTTGTATTCAGATCTGGAACGAAGAAAATACCTTTCGTTTCCAGAGATAAGGATGGAAACTCGAAGAATTTGAATTTTTGAGGTTTTACTAGATTGTCTTGTGAAGATAAGAGCGGACATCACATGAAACTAACCGCATGAAAATTTACGTAATTTCGGAGGAATTTCAGTGGAGAAAGTTGAACTTTATCTGAAATCTAAAGTTACTTTATTTCTTCGCTGGAATCTAAGCTTCGCTTTCATTTCTTGTAGCACCACACGTGCTAGCCATTAAACTCCAGGATTAAGATTTATTTATTTCTTTTGACTCATAAATAGTGACAATGTAAAAATAGCACTTTCTTTGGTTGTGTAATAGATACGTTCATAGGAATGTATAAATGCACATGAACATAAAACCTCATTTCATTTGCGCAGTCACCTACACCAATTTAATTAGGATCAATTGAGTTCGAACTCGATACTACAAGCACTAGCTCTAATATTCAAAAAATCGTGCTGAGAGGAAGGTCACCACCTCATCTCATTTCTCAAGGGTGTTGTAAAGATTTTTTCCCCCTTTTCGTCTTTTACTTTTGATGATTTGTACTCATCCTCATCTTCTCTCCTACTAAATCTTCCAATTTCCTTCGTGTAGTGTGGTAGAGCGGCTCCTTTTTCCGAAAAGGGAATCTCTACCTTCGCTTTGAGTGAGATGAGGACAGAATAAATGTGAGTAAGAGGAAATAAAAAAGTTGTTGGCTGAAGAAAAAAGGCAGCGGTAGTAGTAGTGGTGGTGGTGGTGATATTGGTGCTGTACCTTTCCCTTTCAAAAAAGTTTGTTCAATTATTCCTCATTCCAATGGCTTAGCCGAAAACGTATATCAGACATAACTTTGTTCTCACCACCATATCATCATTTTATTCCCGGCTCAGAGGAAACTTCAAATGAAATGTAGGCACTAGTACTACTAGTAGTAGTATTCACGTTCACGATAATATTTTTCCTCTCTTTTAGACTTTTCTTCGATTCTCACTCACTTTCTTTTTGTTGGCTGGATCTATACGGTTGAATGGGCCCAGTCAGCAGAGCACATACACACAGTCGTTCTCAATTTTAGCTGGCCACAGCCAACACCACACCGCCACGATCAACAACCATTTTTACTCTCAGAGAGAAAAAATAGATAAAAAGAAAGGGAAAAAATGGATGGAGAAAAACGAAGCGGCTGCTTAAAAAAATAAAATGTTTCAATGGAAGAAAGAGGAAGATGCAAGATGTTCCCACGTATTTTTCCTCACCACTTTTTCTTTCTCTCACCAACACAGAATTATCGAATGCTAGCAGACGTTTTAGGTAAAGATGGGAATCATCAGAAAAAAAGTTGGACATGATATGTGTACATAAACTTGCTTACGAGAGGCAAGCCGTTTCCTGCCATCGAATCATCATTATTACTTTCAGACTGTGTATATCTTGCTTTCCTTCCCACTTTCCCTATATGTTTTTGATGACGATGCGCTGCAATGCTAGGAGATGACCTTTTTATCAGGAAAAGATTAGGTGATGATCACAAAAAAAAGTTTCCTAAATTGATGGTATGACTGACATTCGCTGGAGTCCTTGTGTAGTTCTAACTTCAAAGGGAATGGAAAGCTAGAAATCTATTTTTACCAAACTCCTGCTTTCATCTTTGTCTCTTTAATTTATCGTGAGAATTCAATGGATTACTTCATTATTTGAAATAATTAGTGCAATGGATTCGTGAGCAATTTGCAGGACTCCTTATTTAGCCCTTTTGTAGTCTTTTGTGCTCTTTTGGTGTTATTATTGACTTTTAATGATAAGTAATAGTTTATGGTACGAAATGGATAAAGGTTCAAGCACGAGCAGATCAGACTTTCACTATCCTTCCTTTTTGTCTCATCTAATAGTAATCTACAGACAATGGTCTCTATTGTTTATAAAAAATTATCTCTTATTTTAATGACGATGACACGACACGGATCTCGATGACGAGACTTTATTGTTCCTGTATTACCTTCCACGCTTCCTTTTCACTCGATCCTTCAACTAGTTGGATAGATCTCCTTGAATTTCACGAGCCAGCCTTTCATTGCGCCTTTCTCTGATGATGATGACAATGGCGGTGGGGAAAAATTAGCGAGAGATAGAAAGATCATACCTAAGCTAGTTGTACATGCCACTTCGACTGCTGCTCCTCGCTGCTCCTCGCTTTTATTTCAAAGGAGGAAAACGAGAGGATGAGATGAAAGGAACAAAAGATTATGCTTCAAGGAATAGTCGTGTTTTTAAGGTTGACTGCGACTCTGAGTGAACATGAATGAGTGCATGTCCCACCATAACCTTCCATTATTAAAATATTATATTCATGGAAGAGAGAGAGAGAAAGCAACGTGTTTGCTCCAGGACCTTATATAGGCTAAAGCACTCACTCTTCTGGAAATTCCTTCTTTGAGAGAGAAAAGCACAAAAGTGGTTCTCTTCTAGTAGTATAGCTTGGATGAAAAATGGAATGAATTATTTCACCTTTTGCCTCCTCCGCGTCGTCGTCGTCGTCGAATCCACTCCAAATCTAGCGCGTGAAACAAAGCCAAACATTCTGCATCCGAAGGTTGAGTTGAGCTCAGCTGAAGAAGAAGAGGAGGAAGCGGGATTTACTATATGTATTTGCAGTAAAATTAAAACACACATAATATATTTTGTGCTGGATGCAAGCATTAATTCAATAAGATTGATTGGCTCCATTATTCCCTCTCGCTGTTACATAAATACATAGGCTAAGGCTGCTGGATGGAGCAAGTTACAGGAAATCGCAAAGTCAAAGCCACCACCTACCCGCTACAGCTCCTAATTTCGTTTTGCATGCATCACGCCTTTTCCCCAGAGCTACAACACTCTTTCACCTTCTCCTACTTCTCATCGTCCAAACAGAGAAAGGGAATTAAAGGAAGGGTGTACAGCAGCAACAGCACACATCAAAATTTATCCTGTTACATTCCTTATTATTATACGATACCTGCCAAGGGGCATTTTTATGAAAAGCTAGGCCTCCATATTATACTCTATGCATCCGGCTTATTAAATTTTTTCCTTTGATGGCAATATGCCATTACGACATCCAAGGTTGTACACGTTGGATCAGGGAAACTTATAAAAACCACTTTTTTAAAAAATGGTAAAACATCCTTACTTCTTCCAATTCCTTTTCATTCTCTCTTGTTTAGCCACGAAGGCGTCAGTCGATTCCGACATGACAAAACAAAAGCGTGTACCTACCTATATACAAAACAGAAAAGTGGAAATGGATAATAAAGGGATCAACTTTTTTTTCTATTGCATTAGAATGTCAAGTTGAGCACACGGGAAACAAGTTGATGACTCATGTTTTTTCCATCCGTCTCATATATCCAAACTAATTTTCACTTCTTAACTTGAGGGAATGAAAGCTGGGACGGGAAGAAGCCGTGTCGTAACAAATCCCATTGTCAGTCAAGTCATTGCCAAATGGATGCGAAATACACACACACTATTCCTTTTCTTTCTTGTGGAGTGGTTGGATTTGGATTGATGGAGCTCATTGTATCCACATTATACCTTCCTCGGTCGGAATTAAACACTTCCAGCCACAGGAAGATGGATGTGAAAGGATTTAATGGCATCAGGATGTTCAGCCTCCTTTCCTAAATTACACATTCTTCATTTTATCAAAATAGTTTCGATTGCTCTTCCCCCAACCTCACGCTGTTGTTATTGTTATGCTGTGTAGTAACTTAACATTAGAATTCATCACAAAAAAGAAAGCAAACTTTTTGAATCCTGGGAATCACTCTTGAAATGATTAAATTAGCAGAAATTTAACAAAGTGAAAAGTTGGTGGATGTAAATATTTTGCAATATTGACAAAATAAATTAAAAAGAGATTGGGGAAAGAGTTGGATCAAAAGAATTCTTTAGAACCCAAGGTTTTCTGATACTTGAGAAGTTCCTTTGTGGCCATTGATTCGAAATTGGACGAAAGGATTCCGATAACCAATCATATTGTCATTATTCCATAGTATTGATGCTTTCATGGTCTTCGTCATCTAAAACAAACCTTGTTGAAAGCAGACATGAGGAATACTTCTTCAATTTCTGTTAAAATGTCTTACCTCGTTTCATTATTTTAAGTTATATATTTAAACAGTCACAACCATCATATTATTTGTCCAAAGCGACAAAGCTTGGTGAATCAGTATTTCTCTTTGACTTTCAAAGAAGGAGTGAGATCAAAGGAAAGTAGCAACTAGCAAGTCTTCAAGATTCACAAGCAACTCTACTGGCTACTGAATCTTTCAGATACGACTTTCCATTGACAAGAACAAACCTTAAAGAGGAGAAAGCAAAGAAAAGCAAAGACCGTGAACTACTTTCTCCTTCCAAAGTTGTGTTTTGTAAACAATTCCTTTTCCCTCATTCCTTTCGTCCATCATGAAAATTTTGTGAGATTTTTTTAAAAGTGTATTTAACTGAGTGAGCAAGGTCTTTGCATGTCACTGTACGTATTTATAACATAGCATTGGTAGTACTAGTACACATCGTTCAAGTGGAAAAACCACACTGCCACTGAGCGAAGCACGTCTTTCAAGCTGTGTCAAATATTTTCCTCTCGCTTTGTCGACTTCACTTTCTCCATTGTACTTTCACAGAGATTCTTCCGCACAGAGACAGACAGAGAAAATCGTCTTTAAAAGAGGAAACCCAGAAAGAGAGAGTGTCGCTTTGTGGAGAAACTTTAGAAGGAATATAGAAGGTGATCGTACATTTTGTTCTTCCAGTATCATCGTCATCATAATTACTATCGGTATTTGCACTAGATCATGGACTTTCCTTTCGTGGTTTGATTTGGTGGTCGGCTCTCCAACTAACTTTGTACTTTTGAATATAGGCTTTCACCAGACTTGCTTGCATAACATGTATCTAATTTATATAAAGCATAATTCATGAAAGATGCCACCGTTCAATGGAAGAATTTTCTTGTTCGAGATGCTTCTACTTGTTTCGCTTCCTTTATTCCAGTTTCCAGTCATTAGTGCAAACTGTTGTATTATAGATATTACGGAACCCATCCGTCGCCATTGGTCTGGCGGCAGGAACGCCGAACGTCAGAATGAATCACAACCAAATCCACTAATTCCTTTCGCTCCAACTTTTTCCATGAAAAAAAAAATTTCTCCCTCCATTCTCTTCTCCCTCTGCTACTTACTCCTCTCGAGTTAATCGCCACACCACCACATTGATTAAGTGGATGTAGGAGGAAAAATTTGGTCAGCCACCCACTTCTATTTTTGGCTGGTGGAACACCTCGATGACCATCGATTCAATTTCTCTTGAATGATTACACATCCTCTGCTACTTTAAGCCAGCCAAACAATTCCAGATAAAAAATTGTCCCGAGAGAAAGCTCTCAGCAGGAAAGCTGGAACTTGGGAATGTAGCTTTTTTCACAAGTGAAAAACAATGAACGTTAAAGTTATCAGCCAGAAGCTCATTTATTCATTGTTCTTCTTTCCCCCTAATTCATTTAGACTTCGACTGCCTTTAATCTTGATAGCTCTTCTCCACATACACACACCCAAAATCGTCATTCATTTGTTGCCTTTTGCTCCACTCCACTCTTCTCCTCGTAAAATCTTAAAATTGATTTCAGATTTTGGAACGGTATACGCATCATCATCACATTTTCTTTTTCCCAGGGTCACAGCACAGAACTACAGCATTAGTAGCCTTGTCTCATTTCTATTCCTCCTTTTTTTATTATTTCGGCGGACTCATCACAAAAAAAATATACAATAAAATCACACGATGCTGAATTTTTTTCCCTTTCTCATGATTACGGTTCGAGTCGAGTCATGATGTGTTTGACAACGATGCGATGACGATTCCCTTAATTTGCATGCTTCCTCACTATTCCACCCTGACAATGCATAACAATAAATTTCGCAACAGTGTTTGGGAAGCATGTCTGGAATTATGGAATAAATAAATCCTACGGATTGGAGGAAGGCGAAAAAAATCACTCCGTTTGTTTCCTTTTCCATGTGTAGCATGGCATACGTATATTCGTTACGTTTCACTTCACTTTCCCCTCATTATTCCACTTCCATTTCTCGAGTGATTGTAAACATATCAAAAAAGGTGTAGTGGGAAACGAGAGTGAAGTCAAGTAGGAGCGTATTTTATGCACAAGACTTTAAAAGAATATGCGATTTTTTTTGTGGCTAATGCATTGCAACCGCTGCTATTTTCTCTTTTTTCCTCCGATAAAACTACTAGTACGTTTGGACATGAATGGGAAAGAGAATAAAAATAACTATTTTTTTTGCAATATGCATACCTAAATACATAGTGGAATGTAATTTATTTTACTCTACGCCTTATCCACTACCGCCTCATTCACTCTAAGTATATCAGCTTTAATTCCACATTTTCTATTAAGTATGTGCTGTGTGGAAAGTGGAAGCATGTCCAAAGCCCAATATTTTTTTCGGGAATGTTTTCAAAAAAACGTACCGTGTAGTTCTAGAAGAGTTAGGGCAATGCAATGACTGAGTAAACTCATGTGTGTACGTTTAGGGTTTTCTCTTTCCATGGGAAAAAAATGGAACAACGGAAAACAGCCAAAAAGTCCTATATTTTTCTCAGCCTCTTGCAAGTAATAAAGGATAGCAGATAGCATGTTTTCGAGATTTTCCAAGTGCGAAAAGAGGAAGAGAGAGAGTGTGTGTGTATGTATGTGTGTGTGAATGTGCATAAAGGTCTGTGTGCATACCTTCCAAAAAAAATTTTTCTAATGCACCGGCCGTTTGAAGACTTTGAAAGTCCTTTTCACTACTCCAGTCCACACAATCTTTTTTCCTTGTGAGGGTCCAACCCGCAGCATCTCTTTTCCAGTAGTATGACAGACACGTCGCAACAAAAGAGGATCATAAGGGAGAAAAATTCATAGCGTTTTTGTACAAGAATAAGACGAAGAAGTAGAGGAAAGGGAAAGAAAAAGAGTTGTTCCTTATAGAGCTTGTTAAATCAACTGAAATTCGTGTTGGATTCAGTCATCCTCTATTTTTTCGGAGGTTTAAACATGCCCTGTTTTGTTGGACTTGGGAAGGGAAACGAGTCCTTTTTATGTTCTACCAGCTCTTCTTCGTCCATCTCTTTCCGCGAGTACAACTAGTGGTGGTGGCTGGTGGCAGTGGTGAGGATGTGCTTCCTTGTGGAAGGATGCTGCTGTTGTAGATGGAAACAACTACTCCATGTGTGCAGTGACGACGTTCAAGGAGGCGGCAATGGTTATGGTGGCGGTGGTGGTGGAGACTTTACGTCTTTAAAATCATTTTTTGTTCCTGTGGAAAGCCCCAGTGTAGACTGGTAAAGAGAAGTGGAGTGAGTGAGTGAGAGTTCTTTTCTCATCTTCTTATCATTATCAACATGATCCTTCACTCCAGTTTGAAAAAACTACTTTCCCACTCACCATTCCTGTGGGATGATACATGCGAAAGGAACTGGAAAGGGACGAGGAGGGAGAAAAAGGGAGCCATTAAGGAAGTACTAGTTTTCGCCTCTACTCCTACTCCAACATCCGTCTCATATGAATTCCTATTTTTTGAGGACGTGGTGGACATAAATAGAAGGGGAACTTGTACATCGTTTTACTCCACTATTTTTCCATTCTTCTCAACTTCCTTCGACCTTTTCACTCGAAAGGAATGCCAATCGGGTTTCTAAAGGCAGAGATCATTTGATAAAGAGAAAGAGAGGGACGGAGTTTGAAGTGACAAACAGAGATTCAATTGTTTGGAAAAAAATCAAACGAGTGTTGACGAATCTTGAAACTTTCGAGTTAAATAGTGCTTTATTTTCTGATTTTAAGGTTTTAAGGGGTTGTCGCGTTGAGTGACTACATGTCAGCATTATGTCGTCCGATTCCGCGCACAATAATTAAAAAAAGGAAGCTGTCCTTTTAATCGCCCTGTGCCATGCTTTCCTCTCATTCCATTTTTGTGTGGTTTTGAAAACGTTTCCTTCTCAAAAAGTTATTTTAAAAAAGCATTTCAGAGTCTTTGAAAACTACATTTTCGTATCTCAACAACGTTTTTTTTGTGGATATTGTGCTTCCCTTCCGTCGTCAATATGTATATGTAACTAAAGGAACATTTTTTTTCGTTTTGGTTTTTAAGATGTTCTAGAGAAAAAACTATTTACTTGAAGAAAATTCCAAACTATTTTCAAGTTTCCCATCATTAATCAGTTGAAATGGGGCGGTTCAATTTGGCTGACATCAGATCTCGTTCGCGTCTCGTTAACAGAACGTTGAAAGCCCACCAGTGCACTTCAATTTGGGATTCACCACTTACTACCCTTTTGGTGAATCCTATCATTCCAAAGTAAACACCTAGTTGCATTTTTTTCCTCTCCTCTTTGCTTAAGTGACTACAAAAGTTTTCGGCATCACGTGTCGTCGTGTCATGATAGCACAAATTCTGGAAAGTGCATGAGAAGCTTACTGGTGTGCATGACAATGGCAGTCTACCCTTTCCATTGATATGCATGTCCACCTGTCAAATCCATGACTCAATCGTCGTCGTGGAAATAAGATATTAAAGGATCACGTACAACCCAAGAAACTTCTTTCTTTTCAACCATTTCCCCGTGATTTTAGCTGTTATGACTATGACAATGATGAAATGAAGATTACAAAACTGCGTCGGTGGTAGAGAAGATCATGCAAATGCAAGCCAATTGTTCCGTCTCTATCCTCCCAACCAATTCCTCAGGAAAGTTTAGTCTGTGCAAAACACAATCACCATAAAATTGTCCAATTTCTCCTCCTCTTCAATCCTTGGAATCAATCAGAAAAATTAGTGTGGATCAAGTGATTCTAAAAAAAGTGAAAAATGAATGAACTTTTTAGTCATCCCAAGAGGAAAGAATTAGGGGCGAAAAGTTTCATACTTTCCGCATAAAAATTGAAAAAGTTTGTATGATCAATATTTATGTGATATCCGCGAGTTAAGCTAGAATTATGAGTCTCCTCTATTTTTCATTACTTCTTTCCTCAAGCCTTTCAGGTAAAATTTTATGCACGTCGTTAACTACATTTACATACACTTTAAAAATTTTTTCCTTGATTTTTTTGGAAATGTGGCAAACGAATCAATAAAACATAAGTTTTCCATATTTTTTTGTCGGTGCATTCAAAGAATTTTTTTCTGAAGAAACGATTTTAAACTATTTCATTTTCTGTGTGGCACAAAGTAAGTTAACTCTGAAATTCAAAAAGTGAACTAATGTACGTACGTACATACGTTTCAGCTTTTTTCTTTTTCGACGACTCAAGTCATGACGATATAATAATGGTGATCTTGTGACGTGATTTTCAGTCACAGCCAAGAACATATATTTTTATGAGTCATCTTATTTCCCGACCATCGTTCCCTAAAGTAAAGAAAAAAAGGAGTAAATTTCCCCTCCCTCAGAATAAATATGTATGTAGTATGATTTCATGTCTTTCAAATGAAGTACTGTATGCATTCGAAAACAAGGTCACCCACTTGTGAGCATCAACAGCCGAAAAAAGACATAAATGTGGTGTGACATTATTTAAACTACATATATTTCCCCTTTTAATATTTCCCAAAGACAGGGATCAGATTTTGTAAATGTAGATTGGCACCGATGCGGAATAAAAAAGATTTCTCCTTTTTTTCTTTGGGGACACTGCACGTATGTTAGCCTTTAAATAAAAGTATGTGAGATGGAGATGACGTACAAAAATTGAACCCATCAATATTATGTGGAGGTGAATAGCCGTCTTTCCTTCCTGTTATGTATTCCGGTTTGAGAGGAGCTATAGATGTGTTTGTGGGAAATGTTCCATTTCTTGGCAAGAGTTCTCACTTCCAGTTTTCCTCTCCTTTTTTTGAGAACTTACTTTTTTCTTGCTTGTCTGTGCTCCAATGTCTTCGGAAATATTTTTGCGGACAGAATAATGGAAATCGATAGTAGAATTGGGAAAAAATCCAGTTTTCCTTTCTTCATTTCGCCAAATCTTAATAATGATTCATGCCAAAAAGTAAACAAAAAAAAGTACTGTTAATTTTAACGCATGATTAGAATAGTACGTGGATCAAGAATAAATGAGTGCAAACCCCGTGTAACTGTACCCCTTACATCATTTCCATATTTCTTAGTCGTGGTCTATGCAAAATATAGTATATATCATTCATTTATTGAAGTGATATGATATGATGTGATACAATGGCCATACACAACATTCCACAAGGGAAAAACCAGAGAAAAGGAATAATATAGGACAAATCCAATGGAATGTTTCATTCAAAACTAAGGCTTCATGATGTCGTGAACCCCCTAAAAGAGAACCTGTCCAATCCATCTCCTCTTTGCTCATGCGAGTCATGTCAAAAACCCTGGAAAGTCAAACAAGGAAACTATGTCCAGGAGAAATAAGAAGGCTTTATTTTATCCATGTGACTCTGATTTTCGTTACAAAAAGCGTAGTTTGAATATTGCATATTAATATGGAGACCAAAGAAGTCACGTATTTAATCCGAAAAAAACATGGAATGGAACGAAACATGCCTTAGTTAGTTTAGTACCATAGTCAGACTGAAACTTTTCCCTCTCCCTTTCCACATTCGAATTCATCAAGCTTTGGTTCGAAACTACACATTAGTATCCTTAGTCGAAACACACGACATGGTGCTCCATGAATCAGAGTATTCCACTGTGAGTCGCAGTCACGGTGGATATGAATGGAAGAACCTGACAAATTAAATGCATGCATGCAGTAAGTAAGAAGGGAACGAAAAAGAATAATGATTTTTTTTATCCTCTGGAAAAAATAGAAGTACCGAGCCTACCTACTTATTAGTTGTAGCGCGCTATTTAATTCTAGTTTTCTGTTAGGAAGGGAGAAAGAGAGAAAGTTATATTTTAGCGAGAAAGTTGTATTTATTTTATACAGATGACGGAACTCAATAATGGCAATTGTTACATGGCATACCACTCCACTTTGTAGCATATTATGTATGAACAAAAATTGCAGTGATTTCTATCACACGCCTTCTCAAATTTATCCAAGATGGTGGGCTAGTCCTAGTACGAAGGAGAAAGTTAAGTCTTTGTTTAGCTGGATGTTTTTAATGTTAACTTGATTCTTTAGTATAGATTATGGTTGTTGGACATGTTATTGAATACATAAATGAGGGGATAGCAGCAGAAAAAGCGCATACTTTCCCTATTATCCATCATCATCACTCACATCAGCAAAGGCCGTTCTGACTTTGGGAATGTGGCTGGAACTGGAACGCTCCTCGATAATTGAGCACTCGCGTTGACGGCCACTTCCACCGTGTGTACCATATAGTTGGCACATATGTTTTCCTCCAAACACAGCAGCAGCAGCACAGCCCGACTCAGAGCTATAGAACGCATGAAAGCGTAAGGAGAGGGTTGTTTTTTTTGCCTGACTATGAGTGCAAATTTATGAAAGGCTATTTTGTACCATCATCACAACCAGCGCGGCGGGTTTACATTCAAATCATATTATAATTTTTATCTGGAAAGGTCGGATTTCGTCTAGGTACTAAATTCGAATTTTTCTCGGCTATATTTTTGATTATCCACGCGTATGTCTGTATGAGATGAGGCCGGCAAGCCTTGGATGACCAAGTCCGTTACTCATGACTTCTCGTCATTCACGACCAGTTCCTGATGGTACTGGCATTGGCATGGCATGTGGACTTCTCCTTACAATATACTTTCCTCTTTTAGTAAATTGGCTAAAATACAATACAGTCTTTAGGAAAGAAGCAATCCAACTAAAAATATATATGTCATAATAATGTATTGTATGTGTATCTAATTTGATCGATCTGATTTTCTGGAGGTCGAAAGCATGGGAACTGGAGTTTCTGGCAATTTGTATGGAGTAACAGAGTTAAACTTGATGAAATGAAATTATGCCCTCATACTCAAATACTTCTTCGAAGGCGGTATTCGGTAGTCAATAGTTGCTTCCTTCCTCCCTCCAGCCACAAAAAAAATAGTGAATGGAAGGCAAGCAGGTGGTCTGGTCTCTTTCTTCAAAGCGTTGGTATTATTATATGCTACGTGTCACTTTCTCATACTTCTTAACTTTATGATTTTTTTTCGTTCCCTTTTTGGCCTCCATGACAAACCAAATGTCTGAGGGAATGGAGTTAAAATAAAGTTAACTTTATTAAGTTCGCTTTATGTTCACTTCGGAGCACCGTTTTTTACTTTCCCTAATTCCCTCCGGAGGAGTGAGTAAAACTCATTTTGTTTCTCTTCTTCTTTATCTAACTCAATTATTATTGGGGTCCCTGACTTCACTCACTCACTCACTCACTTTGTAACTTGCTCGGCCTTTAAGGCATTATTATTGCTCATACGCTTCTTGTATTAGTATACATATGTTGTTATGCTCAAAGAAAAAACCAATGCCATCGACAGAAATTTGTCGACATTTTTGCGTACGTCGTTCTCCAGAGCTGCGATACCATTTAGATTCCATGGTTTTTGACAGGCTTTGTAAACCACGTTAGTTTTCGATCGCTTACAAAACAACACTATTTGCATTATATATGGGTCATCTAGGGACATATATGACTTATTGTTATTACAAAGAGGCCGACAGAAAAAAAAACACATTATTATCTTATCAGGAACGAGTGGTCAATAAGCTTGCATAATGCACAACAGCGATAGTGTGAATTGATTTGGTTGCTGGCGGCTAGTAAGATGCTTACAGAATTCTGAGCTGTTTCCTACGTAATTTGAAAATTTCATTATTCATGAACGAATTGCTTCCTCTGGGCAAAAAATCTTCTCCTCTATGCATTAAGAAATGAAGCAGATTTCATGCAATTTCAGGACACTCAATGAATAAGCACGAGTCTTCTCTTTATAAAGAACTGCATTCAGTACATAATTTCACTTCTTCCGAACAGAGTTTGTTCAAATCCATAACCAATGAATGCTGACATCAAGATTAGGAAGAAAGTAAAGAGGAGATAAAGTTCTACATCATCTGCATCTATCCGGTCACAGGAAATCTTAAACGTCATTGTTGCTTTGGTTTCTCAGGCTAGGCCTCACTCGCTCAGTATCAGGGAGTGGAAAATAGCTTTTAAAGTACATAGGTAATATGACTGAAGTTTAAGTGAATGCAAAACGTTGCAAAGAGTTCTCTACTTCCGTTTTGGAGTTTGTCTAGTGTAAATATTGCACAAAATCAAAGTTAACTACTCCTGAAGACAAATTCCTATATAACGACCTCAGCAGAAAAACCAAAAAAAGGTTACTCAATTACTGAAATTCTCAGACATGCATAAAACCCTGGGCGAAAACATTTTAGCCCATGGGTACGGTACGGGTTAAAATGGGTAATTTAAAGGCTTCAACCGCAGCTGTTCAAGCGACAATTTGCTATCGCAGTACATATCATCATCCTTTTCATGTGTGTTTTAAAAGTTGAAGCCCCACATGACAAAAACATTGGAACCGGTTGTAAAAAATTTGAACTGTGAACTGCGCTACATTCAATAAAGGCGGTTTATTTTTCGTATTACCAGTTCAGTGTTCATGTAGTTGTAATACAACACATGTTCCACACATCCCCATTCCCCATCTCAAATGTTCACAAATCAATTCTGTGAGAAAAGAGGCACTCTATATAGAGCAACTCCGGCTATAATTTCATTTAGAAACTTGCCCCAGCAAGCATACATATATATTACCTACGTGTAAAACGTACAGTTTTTGATATTCCGGTTGACATCTACACGCCGTCCTCAGATCCATTTACATTTTTTTCAAGAGTGCTGTTGCTTTCTTCTCGTGACAAAATGATTTATTAGTTTTCTTCCTGTTTTATGGTCTTTTTTTCCTGGAAAAGGGCAAGGAAAATGGGGTGTTTTCCTTGTCACAAGAGTTTCTTTCCTTTCATAATGAAAAATTGTTGGGGAAGTTGTGACCTTTGACCAACGTCGCCTCAACCCCGGACATAATTCTGTATGCTTTAGTTTACTTTACGAGGAATATATTCTCCGGTCAATACATATACTCGTTATATATTTGTTATTTAAGAGGAAAAATACCTTCAAAAATCGCATCTACAAAAATGCAGTATAGGTAGTTTACCTACTTTTAACCTTTTTCCTACCATATCACTCTTCCGTAGGAAGACTATTCAAAGTACAAAATGAGACGTGCTTCCAGGATTCTATTATTTTCCTGGACACTTTGCCAAAAAAGCGGAATGATATGGCTGACGTTCAGTGCCAATATTTACTGCCGTCAAACGCAAGCATAAGCATGTGTGTATAGCTAACTTTGTCCTGGTCCTGAGGAGAAAGCGTTGCCAACATATTCTTTTGCCTATTCAGACTGGCTAATTCTTGCATAATCATCTCTTTTTCCTTTACACAGTCAGGAAGTATCTAACTCCCTCTCAAATGAACTACAGGCACATTTCTTCACTGACCTGATCTTGAACATAAATTGTTTTTTCATTGTTACTCGACCTTCAAAACAAAACTAAGCCCTGGATTGGTCAACAAGTCTGCATTGTATCGTACCATGCATCAATGGCCTTATTAGCTTCTTCCCTCTCCGACTCTGACACAGAGCACAATGAATAATATTGGATATTTTGATCTTCAAATTACTTTATAAATGGTAAATAGTTGACTGTACTGCGGATCTTAAAGGCATAGACATCCTTTTATTCAGGGAGAGAGACAAGATCCCTTTTTCTGTGTTTGTCATAAGCAATAAAGTTTTCAAGTGATCTGTTTTTCTCTCAAACCTCTGTCCTGTAATTAAATTATGTTGCTTTGCCCTTGCTCGCAAAACTTATAGGAGTCCACCATTTCCCTTGTGGACAAAGCAAAAGTTGTTTTTCTCTTTCTCTCTCTTTTTTTGTACTTTCTCCCAGAAAAAGATATAACTTTTGAAATAGCGGACTCCCTTCACCATATATTTTATTTTGTTGACGTCGTAATGTTCAAAAAAAGAAGATTGTATGAACTTATTTCATACTGCTTGCTTGTTGTACATATTACAACAGTTGGAAGTCTGCATTGTCAGAAGAATCCAATACTGCCAATGCAATCTTGTTATTGTTGTTGTTGATGATGATGATGACAATGATGATGCCGCTTTGTCATTGTCCCTAGCCATTTTCTCGGTTTAAATGCTCAAATAATAAGTGAAGCTTCGCACTTTCACCATTCTATTTATTACAAGCTTTCTCCATGATTCGTTGCAATTGCAATCTATGAGGACGGAAATAGCTCATGACATACATGTTAGGCGGGCTAGTGTGGAGAATGAACTGCATCCAACATTTTATCTAGGTCCAGTCAAGTCAGTATGCCTGGTCGTAGTCCCAAACATCTTTTATCATCCTTTCTCATTTTACAGTATTTTTGGGAGAGAAATGATGCAAAAAAATAAGGAAGCAAAGAATAAGTCTAGAAGGAGAGGGAGGAATGAGAGTTCTTTTTTTCCTGAGTCGTCTCCTTAATAATAAGGAAGAATTGCGTGCTTTCATCCTCTTATGTCCCTCACACATATATACAATTAAGTATTGGTGTAGGGGATAAGAACATAAGAGTGGTGTAATGTTTCCAGGTTCTCCTCCACCCTTTTTCTCTTTTTCTTCCTCCTGTCTTTCCACATTATTATTGCTTCACATCGTTATCGTCATTATCATTGTTCTTAAGGAAGGAATGAAGTGAAATGTGCACATCATTTTCAAGCATCCTATTTCGCTTTGAAGAGGTTAGAGCCTTCTATCCTGTAAAGCAAATGGGAATCCGCTAAGCCTTGCAAAAAGTATTCTGGATGATAGACAAGATGTAATAAATATACTCATTCTAAACAAAATATCTATTATTTAGGTAACCATATATCGATGCAAATTTGTGATCCCAAATAAAAAGAAAACTTACTTATTGAATATGCACATACATCTTATTTCATAATACACTCTCTTGATTCTATCGTAAAATAAGTTGTGGTTTTTAAGGTACCTGTAATATTAGGATATACATCAACCCGTCAACCCATAATATGCATATTATTCATTAGGTACATATTAAGATTGGAAACAAACAAGTTTTGAATTTGGATTTGTTTTCTACCCCAGAAACGCCCATTTGCTGACAACGTTACTTTCTCTAACGAAAATAATCGCACTAGTATTCCTCGCAATATAAAAATGTCCATGATGTATGCTTATACCTATTTCATCTATTTATTGGCACTGACAATGAGAAGAATCGAATCCCTTTTATGGCTGGAATTCTTCTCTCCCCAGAAAATTGAGAAGCGCTCCTAATGCAAATATTGCTCCCGGATGGGGGCTTCGGGATGATGTGATGTACAAATACAGGAATGTAGGCATTACTTCTTTATGAATATTAAAGAAAAGTGACTGAAGCACGCTGGTCGTAGTGTGTTCTAGACTCCTGTTTGATCTCAACGATAACGAGAGACCAGAAAAGTTTGCGTGACGTGCGTTGGCTAAGGTTTCAATATTTTGCAATATTTTGTGAATTTTTGAATATGATCTGAACGGACATGCTGAATTTTAATATTTTATGAACGTTAATCAATTTTCTCTATATGTCTTTGAAAGAACGTACAGCTCTGCGTTGCCTTTGCTGAGCTTCTCTTGTGGCAAACTAAAAGGAGATGAAATCAGGAAGAAAGGATGAATATTGTTTAGTTTTTGGAGAAAGCAAGCGATTTCTGTCCATTTATTCAGGCTGGAAGCACAAAATTTCCGAATTAGCTGAAATGTATTTCATTTTTAAGGATTGTGTCCCTGTACATGTTTATTATAATCAGCATTGATTATTATGATTATCTCACACGTCTCACAGCTCGAGCTCCACCTGCGGTGCTTAGCTCGTGAGAAATACTCAAGGATACCCGTCCCTCATCTTTACACTCGTTCTCCTGCTCTCTGGATCACTCTCGATTCTCACAATCAGAAACACACTTTCCTAGTCATTATCACGGCAATCGAAATCATGGACAAAGCATAATTCTTAATATCCTCCATTCTTCCCCATCATCATAATATGTATTCTTCATCCAATCCTCCCTCTCCAAACGAACAGGAGAATGTTTGGGATGTGTTGCCACAAGAGAAGAAGAGTATCTTGATGATGAAAAGAGGATTCGTTTTTTGGAGTAGTTATTTGCAGAAGCGAGCAGATCCCACAACGCTCAAGTACAATTCAGAGGAATGTCTCTCTCACTCTTTTCGGCCTAACTTATTGCTCTGCTCTACTTTAGACTCTATTAGTTTACTTTCCCCTCAAGAACAACTACTCTCGAGTGAAAGTATGATGGGGAAGCGTATCAAGTCACAGAAGCGGAATCAAATGGAAGGACATGGAAAGGAGAAGAGCGCCCTTTTAATCTGAAATCTTCTCACTCAACTCAACAGTAGTGGCGCAAGGAATCTCAGGAACATCGTTTGAGCGAGCTTTTTGTTAGCTCAAAAACTAAGATTATTATTACTCCTCCTGCTCCACTACTAATACTATTACTACTACGCCGACGATCCTTATTCTCATGCATGCATGCATGCATTAGACTTCTTGTGCCGCAAGCTTTATTTAAAACATTCTGCAAAAAAGTTGCGTCTTAAAAACTCAACTAAGTTTACTTGCGCGGAAAAAAGTCAACTTGTGGGGAAAGGATGCCATGAATATGAATCTGAAATTTTACTTAAGTTTTATGCATTCACAACGATATTATAAATGAACTCCGGGAGCAACTAAATACCCTAAAGTGATGAAGATGTTGCTCTACTTATATGAAAGTGCATGATTAATCGCGTAAAACTACTCGCTGGAAATTTTAATGTACATATGAACCGATTCTAAAATAAGAGTTCTCCCTCAACGCTGCTTTCTTATGCGGACATGTTGTGTCTGCAATCACAACTTTATTTTAGCTCTCTACTTGCAATATGTGCATGTAGGATCACAAGGATAAGCCTGGTTTTTATTGTAAAATGATTTCGATTTCATAAGATTGGACTGAAATGGCATAAAATGACCTGAAACATGATTCTCACTCACAGCTTTCCAATATAATATTATTATTGTGATTTCTGCAGATTAAATTGGAAGATGATAAAGACGCGCGACGTGCGCACTAGTTTTACTTTATGGGACATAAAAACTCTCTCTCTTCCTCTCCTTTAATTCTGTCGCCATTTTTTTTTCTTTAATTTTAGAGAGTTGAGAGTATTAAAAAGTTTGGACTGATCTCACAACTTAGCCCATTCGCGAGACAATGCTCATAGAAGAGCACATGCTACGGATAATAAGAATATAAAGTGAGAATGTAGGTTGAAAACGAGAGAAAGAAATAAATGCTGTGCTAAAGCATGCTACACTACGCTGCTGCTGTGAATCAGCCTGATCTTGAGGACCAATATTTAAATATTCAATAATGACATTTTTCTGTCGTCGTCAAGCTTAGGAAACGGAATATATGAATCCTTTCCTTTCGTGGATATTTAAAATCCAGAGCAAAAAAAAAAACTCTTTTGAATATACATACCTACATGTATAGAAACTTCCTTGTTGTTTTCGAACAATAAATTCAAATAAAATTTTTGCTACTGCATCTCTTGAAAACATCCGCAATTTCTTATAGCAGTACGGCGACGTTCAGAGCACTAAAATTTAAAATTGTGTCGTCTCTGAAAATTAGGAGAGGATCCGATTCTTCTTCCCGTATCCATTCCGCTTAACTTAGGCTTTGTGTCGCCAAGCTAGATGTAAGGGAGAGATATAAGACCCTGCAATACTACTCATGCTTCATTGGAGCCATTAAACAAATTTTCCATTCATACAGATAAAAATGGAGTCGTAAAAAGTGGGAATGTATCGAGAAAGGGGAAAGGCATTTCTCATCCACTTCTTAATTCTTTTCACGAGAGATGTCTTGAGGGAGCACTAACAAGAAAAAGATGGGAATCAGCTGATAAATAACGCTCCTCTAGTCACCAAAAACATGAAACAAAAACTACGAACAATAAAAAATCTTCTTCCTCTCCCTCATTTCATTATTCATTCATGGGAAATCCGACAAATAAAAACGGGGAAAATTTCTATCCTTTTGAAATGCTTCACTTTAAAGTACATTATATGCATGTGTACCGAGATGTGAAGAAGTGTAAAACGAACAAGAAAATTCTCAGCTTTCCCAGTTGCCAGATTGCAATTTTTTTATTGGCAAATGAGGCGGATTGGGAAGGTTTAATGCTACTCTTTTTTGGACAAAAAATATGGAAAAGTTCCGTCTTGCCACATTTCCTACTGACTGCAAAGAAAAACTTATTTATGCATAGCCCTCACTTACAATCCCATTTTATATATTATATTTGCAGATTGAGATTTTCAAAGATGGCTGGGGAGCACGTGATAAAAGAAATTGACTCAAGATGACCTTAATAACGTTGGATTGGACGGGAGCAGATATGATCGAGATCCATTTCGGTACAGTGGATGCACCACCATTAGCTCCCATCAGCTTCCCCACAAAGACCAAAGATCAAACGGGAGGAAGGAGAAAACAGCCGCCTCTTGTAATAAGGCATCGGGGACACTTCCTTCACAGGAAACCGCCAGATGCAGTAAAACTCTGTAATCGTATTATGCATCCATATTATTGTTACTTTGTAACTTTGACATGAAGAGATCCTCAAAAAATTAAAGTTTTGTGCTATAGGATAATCAGTGCCAAAAATGAGTAAAATTATGTACGCATTGCGAAAATAAGATTTCACGACATGCAACTTTCAAGTTCTCCTGGGAATGCAACAGATTGTTGAAACTGAAGCAATCTAGAAATCCTTTCTGGAGAGAACACGTGAAGAGCAAATCAAGAATTTTTTTCGGGACAAGAAACACCGATAACACATTCCAGCCTCAAGATGTTTGCTATGACGGATTATTTCGGGGAGATGATGGGCATGACCCGTTATCCTGTGTATGTTCACTTTTTCCTTTACTTACTAGTTAAACCATTCGTTGCTTTTATGAAATCTTTCGAATCCTTAAAAAAATATTTAAAAATTGCTGCATTTGAAAATGCGTATTATCATGTTATGCTGATGCGGTCAATTCATTTCATCGCTTCATTTTTTACTGGGCATTTTGAATGCATGGTTATTATTAACGGCTATGGCTGTATGTAACCATTCGAATTCTGAGTCTTTTATTTTTAAAACAAAATACATTACATGCAGCTAAAGTAAGCTATCAAATATATTTCTTACACATTTCGCACTCGCCTTGTTCAGCTTCTTATTTCAATTCTTTAATTCAATAATAAACAGGTAATGCTGTAAAATAGAATCAAGAGCGTGGAGTTCCTTGAGTCGGAAGCTGTATATAAATAATAGCCTGCGCAACCAGAGATCAGTAAAACCAATAATTGTTTTGAGAATTGAGAGAATATATTAGTTTACCATGCTTCAACGTGCTTAAATATAAACTAAAATATCGAAATGCATGGTCATAAATGCATTATTCTTATTATAGGCTTTTTAAAAGGATTTAAAAGTTACATTTTCCGTTGGATAAACACTTAAAACACATGTCTTTATAAATTTTATATTTTGATTATTGACATATTCTTATTAAACCTGGGAGAAGACTCTTATATAAAATTTACGATTGTTGCCAAAGGTAAATCATTTTAGATTAAGCTAGGGCTTTCTGGCTAGAAATGGAATTTCTGCTTGTGTTTATGATATGATAATAGTGCATGGTTTCCACGCAACGCGCAATCAAAAACAAATTTGCCATGTACCGAAAGACTAAAAATTGTCGTAACAAGCTGAACGTGAAAGTCATGAAATTTCTGCTAGATCTCGAACGCCAACATTAGAAATGATTTGGAACTGTCCGAAACTCAATTTGAAATCACCATGCCATAACCATTAGAAGTGAAAGTGATATTGAACTATTCAAGTAAAATATTTCTCTTCTCGTTTGCTAAATTTATCAGTTTGCGAAATCAATTTTCATAATAGCCAAAAAATTATTCAAGAACCTGTGTATCCTACATTTAATAATTAATGCCCACTAAATCCTGCATAACGGCAGTAAAGTATTGAAAAAAGTATAGTAAAGCTTTGAATTTTGATTAACAGAGTCCTTTCTGGAGGCTCAGATATTATATGATTTAAGTCGTAACAAAGATCCGACGCTGAATGATTAGTAACATAAGTTCGTGAGCAATGAAAAGATGATGAAATGCATATAAAAGGAGCAATATTTCATGCTAATACTCTTTTGGAAAGGAGCTTAGCGCAGTTGGTTACGAAATCGGAAATCCTATTTCGATATCAATTTCAGCATGTAATCTTTGGAAATAACATGACCTTCTCCCTCAAAACTTTACTCCACTCCTATGTCATATAACAATTTAAATTTTTAATGTTAACAATGCTTAATGATAAATTTTCAATGTTAATGGTACACAAGCGAATGAAAAGTTTCAACTTATAGACCCAAATTCAACATTGTGCCTCCCTGCGTTGTTTCTTTCAACTTGGATAAGTTTCTTTGACTTGATTGGAGTGTCTCCAGTAGAACAGTGTACTCCATAAAACATTAACTTTTTGCCTACGAGAAAAGTGAAAACTCCCGACAAGCAAAGCTGAATACATAGGTATGTATACCAGTTTCCAAAAAAAAACAAAAATGCTAAAGTTTGGTCAAGATGTAAAATGCATGTTATTCAGGTTTCTCAATTTACTCACGGTACAATTCACTATGGAGACTAGTTAGTGCTGGAGAAGATGACGCTTTTCTCTGTGGAGACGTTTCGTAACGACTTAAAAAGATCTGTAAAGAAAGTTGTAATGATTTCTTTTAAACGAACGCATTTGTTGTTTTAAACGTGTGCTTTGTTGAAGTTTCTCGTTTCCTTGTTCATACTATGTTGCTCGTTGCGAATGTACCACATTAATTGACGAATCTTGGTTTCTAGTTTTCAGAAACTTTTTCTTGCATACAAACTGGTCAGTAAGTTCGGAAGACTATGCTTAAAACACAAAGAACAGAGACATTTTTCAAACTTAATAGCAATCTTTTCCTAACAGACATTTTTGTTGAAATTCAGATACATAATAATATTGTATTTCAGTTTGGATCATATCGTAGCGGAACCTTTCATAAGTTTCACTAATGCAGTGCTGAAATTCTTGCTCTGTCGAGCAAATCTAATGGTTAACCAACTAACTTGCTTTCCTAGGCTTGTATGAGTCAGTTTCATTTGTATGATATTCTGCCGAAATGCATCTGAAATCTTAACTTTCTCCACAAACCTTTTCTAAGGAGAAAGTAGTAAGTATATTTCCACTCCGCTCCTGCTACCAGCTTCGGTGGATGGGAAAGGAAGACCTCTGTATGCGTCGCGGGAACACTCCAGCCAAGGAAAAGTGTTTTCTCAAGTAGTTGCCCAAAATGCCGTAGTTGTGCGCCACAAACCGTTACTTTAGGGGATGCGTTTTATTAGCTAAAATGATAAAGAGAAAAGTACTTTTACTGTTACGAGAACAGAAATTTAGATTTCCATACTTTTCTTCATTGTGTTGTTTGCATAATCAATCCAAGCCAAACATTATATTGCTTCTCAACTAAGCAATCCCCAAAAGTCTGATTTCTGCTTTATATTTAAAACTTTTGTACAAACCCCTCACGTTTGGACAGGTTAACGCGATCGCTCTATCGGGATTGTATTGACGCATGTATGTAGAGTTAACTTAAATTGTTAAATTGCAATTTCATCTCGTTCACACGACTACATATACACACTTTCCCAAGTCAATTAACCTTTTCCTATTTCGTCAGCGTATTATTCCATTGTCCAACCAGTTTAGGTGCTTTGTTTCCGAGCGATTTTGTTCTCATCGCCTCAATATACAGTAAGACCTCGTCCCAATTTTCGTCACTAGAGTACACCGGCATCACTTTTCCTTCTGGTTTCTCAGCTCTAGATCCACTCCCAGAGGCCTACTCAGACACAAAGTCTCAACTCAACTGTAAAACACAACAATTTCCAAGTGAAGCATACTCATCTCATCTCAACTTCATCATTGACAAATCAAATTATATCATGAAAAATATTTCTTTTGTTTTCGAGTAATCAGAATAGTAGAAACGTGTAGTATTAAATTTTTCTTCTTTTGTGAAGTACTCCATATAAAAATAATTTGATTCATCTGCATTGTTGTCATCAGCATCATCTTCGCCATCATATCATCACTTTTCCCTCTTATCTTCAAATTGAATCAAAGGCTACTAGAACACTTCTTTTTTTACCCATTGACGGGCGAAAGAGAAGGAGAGTCAAGTGCTCCTTTCTACCCTTTTTTTCATCTGTTCATCTCTCTTTACTTTCTCTCAAAATGAAAGAACTTCTTTTCTTTCAAAACTGTCAAAGGAAGAAAGCGAATAAAGAAAATTTTTCCTCTATTCGATTTTCCTTTCTTTTTTTATCTACACCGCATGCATATAGATCAACAGAAAAACACGTTAAAGCTTTTCACAATTTTCCCCCCATATCACGTTACAACACATTTTATTCCTTCGGTTTAACCATATCACATCAATCTCCCCATTTCTCACTTTAAATTCTCCAGAAATGGATGAGCTGCTACGAGAGTGTGTGCAAAAAAAACGAATAGCATTGAACAAACCGTAGACATACCTATGTATATGCGATGTACATATTTTTTCTGATTTCAACTTCCCCTTTGATTTGTTCGCATTACATTTTTTGTGGTGAGAATATCTCTCTTTCTCTCTTCCTCTTATTTGTTGTGTAAATATGTATGGAACCACACCAAAAGAAATCCTTCACTTTAGCATCTCCGAGCCCAAATTTTATTCTATCCTGTCATAAAAAGTTTCTTCATGTGACTTCCTCTCCTCCTCTCCCACTACAAATATAAAATGATGATGACGATGATGATGTGTGCAAAATTTCAATTCCATTTTTTACATTTATATTTATGTATTTCTGGGGAGAGTATGGATCGATGAGGATGGTTGGTGGACTTGCCTGGCGTAAGTCACCAATTTTTTTGCAGACACAGTAATTTCACAGAGGAAAACTAGGAATCGCAGAAGGGTAGTGAAATCTGTACTTTACTATTCCATTATTTGATTGATGACGGGACGCATGGAACGGGGACCATAAATATTCCCAGCGTACATCCCTAAAACCAAAAAAAATGATGGATACTTTGACTTGTGGCAAGTCCATTTATTACTATTTCACTTCCACAGCGTACGAGCTTTTAGAGTATTTAAACTTGATTAGTCCATCTTTTAGAGGAAAGAAGGGAATACCTAGACTTAAATTTTTTAAGCCTAAATGGTGGCTTTCGCTCAGGCACCCGACCCTCAAAATACAATATACTTAAATTTTAGAGACTGATATGAAAACAATATCTTACACAAATATTATATTGTATGAATATTTTGTACAGTGTAAAGTTTAGGTAGAAAATCATGGTCCTATGTATATGTTGTCACGCCACAGGGATTTTTAGTTCGTTCCTCCATACATTTAAATATAACAGAAAACATTTTCCTTCCGTTGAAAGAAAATGTGGAAGGAAGGAGGAGGAGGGAAAAGGTCGTTTTTATCATCATTTCCCCATGAAAGGCAAGGATTCCTTTATATTCTGCGAATTTTTATAGGTTTGTTTTATCACTGGCATCCATGAGGAAGAAATTCTTTATATGAATAAGTGGTTCCTTTCTATTCTCTGGGAGCTTCTTCTTCCACTTGGAAGGAGTACGGAGGAACGTCGGACATTTTTGCTTCTTCTTTTTCTCGTGTTCGGATCACTTCCCTATTTTGATAGTATTACTGGTGTGGTAGAACTGCTCCTTTTTCCCTTACCTTTTCTCACTCCATTTTAGAAAGACGTGAAGAAGTGAGAAATATGATAAAAAAGCAGGTCTCTCCCAATTTTTTCCCTTTTTTCCACATTAGCCATTTCCATTTTGGAGAAGCACAAGATAGTGAAGTCTCTCGGAGTAGAAGTGTTATGCGATGTGGCAACCACTACAGCTCATATTTGCCAAGGTACGTGCGCTTTCGAATGTGTGTCTGTGTGTGTGCAGAGTGCGGAGGCAGGTCTTTTTTTCTGTGCACTTATTATGTCCTCTGTCTCTCTCGCTTACTCTCACACACACTCTCTCATCCTCGGAATAAAAAAGTACGTGCCTCTTCCTTATAGGCTCCATTGGCATTCCAAATGGGTTAGATTGCTTTCGCTCTCCTTCCTTCTTTTTTTATGGACTGTCGTCATCTTACTCTCGACAGAGGTAAAAGGAGTATTTCACTTTTCCCCAGAACATCATCTCTGCTGCTGACTTGAGAATCAGTATTCACCCATTTCCCCAATCCCTTCCCGATGTCTTTCCCGAGGATGGGGAGTGGAGTGAACTTCATGTATATTTATTTACCATTTCATATTAGCCAATTTCAGACACGAAAAAAAGATAGAAGGAGTTCCTAAGCCTTTTCTATGTCAACTGCCATTATTCTTCTCGTCATTTCGTCGAAGCCACAAATTTGCTTTGCCTTTGTCTTTCTCATTTTTTTCAGTGACGAGGAGGGCGGCGAGAAATGGAAAGAATTGCACTGTACTATATATTCAGTTTCTATTACCATTTTATGCATGTAGCAAAAGCTTGGCATGGGAAAGCAACATGTTCATATGCCAAACCTCATTACATCCCATTGCATTTTCTAGCTGACAAACCGAGTGATGAAGGAGTAAGTTGGGAGAAGACTATTTCCTCAAAAAGGCTTCTTGATTCCCGAAGAGAAAATAAAGGGAGACAGCAGTGGTGACACAAGAAAAGTTGAATATGACATTAAAAAGGGTCACATTCCAACATATAGAACCCCTAATAAACTAGAGGATCGGAACGCAACAAATGTGCTTAAATGCTAGGTTTTTTTTTCTTTGATGAGAAGTCGTCCCAGCGTTTGCCCGTTTTCAGATTCATGACATGAATATTGTGGAGTAATTTTAGTTGAAGGAAAGGAAACTAGGCTGCTTTGTGAAAAATGCCTATCTAATTCATCCTTTTTTCTTGAGCTCTGCATAATTCCAACCTTAAACAATGATCATGTTGGAATGTTTATTGGATTGGAATGGGAGGAGAAGAGACAGCTTACACCAACTGCATGCATACACTATACTACCACACGAACCTGAAATAACGACGACAGCAGCAGCGGAAGCAAACTTGTACTTTCAAGAAATTGGGTGATTTTTTGAAGAGATACGAAATGTTTATTTTTATGAAATCGTATCTGTGCTTCATCCATCCCACGAGAGAGCTGCGGACTCCCTCTTGATACATTTCAATTGCTCCTCATTTGTAAAATGGATGTCTTAATGAATATAGAAAAAATGTGAGAACAGGAAACTTGCGAGCAATCGTCATTGTTTGCATAATTTAAGTCAAGGAGAAAAAGGAGGTAATGTGTACAACAAGGCAATTATTTATTGTTCGACGTGTAGGTGGATAAGAAAAACACAATGGCAATCGTATGTACATGGTTATGATTCATAGGAGGAATGAAGAAGAAACTCGTCGAAATGTATTCTTCATTTTAAATAATTCGGGCAGCTAAAATGTAGAAGAACTGAATTGAATAGTTTTTTCGACTTGATTTCCTGAAGCTTATTTGAAGTCTTTTTGCGAGAGGCTTCTCATCCATTCAGTGGAATGGTGGATTGACTACTTATAATTTTAAGGAAAAGAGTAAAGCTTTAGGAGTAAATCAAAGAATTTACTTGTTCCTTCGTAGACATCTCATCTCCTACTTTATTTCGTGTGGTTGTTCTCTCCCTGACTCCTCAAACAAAAAAAGGATGAGGCACAAAGAGACTTCTTCTCTTGTGAACAATCAAAGGGATTTCTCAGATTGATTGAGAATGAGACTGACTGAGTTTCTTAAGAAATTGAGTTAATTTGTGGAGGAGAGAAAAGAAGAGTGGCTTTCATTGTTCCTCAGTATCAATCATCCTTCATCAACATGGGTTACTTCACGAAAATAGATATCTACGTAATTTTCGTGGTTGTGGTTTGTATCCTTTCAAGTCTTATCATGTTGGCGTTGGTCGCCACACATCCGATACCCATACGCAAGGTTGAAAGGAAAAAGTCCTACAGGCCGCCTGTTGAAGCTTGAATCCTTAATTCAATTTACGTGTGCATTATTGAATGGACCGGAGGGATGCTCCATATGCACTTCATCCTCCGCTGCTATTCATCCGCTGAGAATACACACAAGCAAAACAAAATTAGCTTCTTTGTATCGCACCAGTCTTTTCTTTTACCCCGCGCATTTAATTTAACTTGTGAGTAATTAAGTTTCCCGGGATTGGGGCGAAATATGGAGGGAGTCAAGGCAAGAATCCCAAGGCATATGCATGGTGATAATGATGATACCATGCAGAAAATGGAATAACAGGGGAAAATATTATTTGATCATTCATGATATATCCAAAGCCAAACTGAAGAATTGCGGGAAGTTGAATCCCGCCACTGGTGGAGATCACACAGTTTCAAATATTGCCCGCCCAACGTACGTCAAATGAGAGGAAAAGAAGCGAAATCGACAAGGCGTGAAAAGAATTGCAAATGATGCAAAAAAAACTATCGAAGAAAAATATGTTTTCTTTGGTGCCACAGAAGTATATAAAATCGCCAACATCTTAATTCAATCGTGTTAATATCAGTTCTTTCATCAACTACATATACCAAATCACGGAATTGCTTTCCTTTCCCTACTTTTAGTGGAGAACGTATTTGCGTGAAATTAAAAATCTCCACTCACTCCACTTCCCTTCATAGCATCTTGTTCAGTTTTCTTGTGATCATTAATTTGTGACGGAAAAGTGAGTTTTCCTGGAGAAAAGTGTCCACAGTGAAGGTTTTTTTACTTTGGGCTTAACAGGCAAAAAGTGGGCAATGCCATTTTTTTAAAGATCACTCTTGGTTACCGCTCAATCTCATCTTGTGTCTACCTCGTGGTTCAATTGTTACTGGAGCATGAAACAAATTATAGGAAAATCGTGCTTTACATTGTCCTATCAAAAGCCACAGGAAAGTACGTTCATTCCACTTCCGAAGGACAAAAGGGTTGTGTCTCACACTCTCACTATATTTGGCTTTGTCAACTTTTTCCTCCTTCACAAAAATATTATGTATCTTCATTTTAGTGATGTTCCAACTGCGCCTGTTTGCTTAGAAAGGGAAATAGAATCCCTATTATGAAATGTCGGAGAAGACTCTCAATCTCAAACCCGTCGCACGCACGCTATGACTATGACGTGGAAAATGACCGTCATGGGAAATAACAATGTCAAGTCACACGTGATTCTCAAACCTCGAGAATATAATCATTATCATCATCATCATAGAGAATGATATTGTCTGGATAAGTAATAAAGTGTTAGTTCTTTCCCTTTCAGGAAATATATAAGCTGATTGTATGCAGGAGGAGTCTTTCCCCTTCTTCTTAAGAAAAAAAATTTCACCGGGGTTCAAATTAAATACTTTCGTCAAAATGTCTCCTTAAAACTGATAACTGAAATGTACGCTTTTAAAGTCTTCGATGCAATCCACCAGGCAGAAAGTAGACTACAGATATATTCTATATTTACGGTAATTGGTTCCAGGGGAAAGACATTTCCATCCATATAGTCTTAGTTAGTGGGTTTGCTACTAGAGTGTTGTAAGATGGGAAGGGGAAGATTTTAACTTAAGAATAATATCCACTCAGTCGTTCTCTTGTACACTACAATGACCGGCGTGATTCTTGCCGGTTCTTGCCCTCTTCCATCTGAGTATTCCCATCACCGAGACAGTGACCACCAGCCCGTACGACCCCAGCGCAGAATGACGAAGCAAGACAGGCAAGACCAAAAAAATACTTTCACATTTTCATCACCTTCTTTCCCTCTAATGCTCAATGCATGCATATATGTGTTTTCTATTCTAACTAATGTGCATACCTAGTGCATACGATACCAAGTCAACTACCATACAATAAGACGTACTTACATACAATATACTATACATATTATGTGAATTCATATTACAATATGAACGGCATGATTCATTAAAAGTAGCATTTTCTTGGTTGTTCATAACGGCCCGCTGATAACGGCCCATAATCATAGGATGGGGATATAACAACATCGACTCTGACAATGAGTGATATGGAAAATGCAGTCCACCAGAACAAAAGTGTACTTTCCGAAGAAGAGGAGAAATACTTCCACTGGAAAAAATAACTCGGTATCCTCAGAGACTCATGAGAGGATAGCAGTCTCGAAGAGTCAGTGGGTCAGAAGAAAAGCAATGAAAAAGGAGCTCTCGAGTGGAAGCCATACCTCACTTGCACACGGCATTTTTACCATCCCCACACATTATTATTTTTTTACCTTTTTTCCTTGTGTTACTTTGTCGCACCTTCCAGAAAAAAAGTATTGTCACCGCCTCCGCGACTCGAGGAAAAAAAATATCATAGTTTCTCGGAGATACAAACAGAAAAGTTGACCAAATTCTTTTTGTATCACTTCACAATGGGATATTATTGGAGAAAGTTTTCCACAATGATAATGATGCTCTTGCTCCTGACTGAGGAGGGGGAAGCACTCATACATTTTTATTCTACTTTCTCATTTCTTTTTTTTTGTGCTGCTCATGAAGTTATGAAGTTATAGGAGGTAGAAAGAAGACATCCGAATTCCGAATGTGCTTTCAGAGACGCATATTATCACTTTAATCTGGTAAAGGGGGAAACTCAAATATTTTTATAACCATTTTTACTACTACATACTCATACTCTGATTCAGTAAAGAAAATACGGTAATCCCCACCACCACCACCACCCCAATTTTCGTCAACCGTTCAATATTCTTTCGCTTCATTTTCTCGAAAAAAAAGAGCAGAGAGCATAAAATTTCTCATATATCAGTATTTTCCATTACGGAATAAAAAATACGAGATGTTATAGATATGAGGAAAGGATACCGTTGAATAAAAAAAATGAGATGATACTTTCCTTGCGGCCATGTTCTTTCCACAAGTGACATATCAACACGATCTCTTTTTTTCTCCTTGTATGAGAATTTTTTTTCTTGTATCGTCTTCTCCTTTTCAGCACTAATAAAATCACCAGATTTGTGTGTATAAATTTACAAAAAGCTGAATCTATGCTCAACCTAGTGCTTTCCCATTACGAACTTTACTTTCCTGAATGTGTTCCAAGCTGTTTCTCGGAGAAGCTGTTCAAGTAACACATTCTTTCTCCAAGAGAGATTCTACGAAAAGAAAATATACCCATTTTAAGAGAAATGTGCAGAGCAAGAAAAAAAGGAGAAAAGCTATTTTTTCTCTCTGTTTCCTTCTTTGTTCAGCATGACTACTCTCCTCCTCGCCTATTCTCTCATGTGGTCACTATTTCAGAGGCTGTTGAACCTCAACCCATTGTGTTGTGTCTTCATTCCTTGTTTGGTGAAGCAGGATTTAGGAAAATTTTTCCATTATACTTTATCAACTGGTGAGGTTTATATAACATGAAAATGATCCTTTTCTTCTGACGTGCACATCTCAATCTAATTCCAAATAAGACAGCATTCATTACAGATTGCATACATTTGAGGTCTGCATAATACTGGATGGAGTAGATATCGTAGCAGAGATCGGAAAACCAATCCAAATGCTAATTCAACATGAAGTTCTCTATTAGCCTTTGGGGAACTTTGTCCAACCATTCCCTCCACTCATTCATACTTATCGTTATCAACTCCTCTGAGTCCTTTCAAAAAAATCTGACTTTCCATTTCACCCTGATAGGTTTCCCAGTGCATGAATAAAGTTATACTCAAGTTGAATCATGCATCATGCATCACATGCTTAGGATGCTCACAAATCACATGCTGCTACTAGCAAATGACATAAGTCCAAACTTTCTCCAGAAGTACATACCACCCAAATAAGCTGGTTGTGAATGAGAATGAGTTAAAAGTTAGCTTGGCACTTCATTGAACCAAGAAAATAAGAACAGAAGCTTGGCGATTAACATGGCTGTTTTATATTATAAACTTGAGAGCTTTCCCTCTTCACTTGACGTATCGATCTCATTTCCTTTCACCCACCCGCTATATGTATTTTTATTACTCGGCCCATCGCCCATCTTCAACTACATTGTACTTCATGTAACAAATGTGCTCAATAAATATGTATTTCTTTAACTTTGCAAATAGACGACAGACAATAGGCAATGTGGAGAGTGAGAGAAACTTCAAGCATAAAAATGATAATCGCACGAACAAAATGAGTCATAAATTTTTCTCTTTCAAAGCATGTTTTTTTTCTTCTTCTTCTCGAGAAACTGCAACGCTTAACAATTCTCCTTCAATTTTTTATTTTCATTGTCATCATCAGTCTCGTTTTCGCTAGAACTTCTCTTTTTAACATCATTTTTATCATTACTCTAGTATATTCTGTTTTTTTTCTTCTTTTTTTTTCACTTACTTCCTCCTCTCTCATTCTCTCCCACTCTGGCTTCCTGTAATGAACTATTAAACTATGTGGAAGAATGAGTGAAGTGAATGAAGAAGACAGACAAAGTCTTTGGTTCGTTAACTTTATTCATTTGTTTTGAGCTTGCGAAGAAAGAACTTCTTAAAGTAGAAAAAATTGAGCCTTAAAGCAATAAAAAAACTTCCTTTTGCCTACTACCATTCCCATTGAAATATTCTTTCTAATTCAGTCGTATATTTTTTTGCTTAACTCAAACAAGAATTCTTCAAAAAAAGCAAATAAACATACTAAGGACTTCGACTTCCCTTTCATAATTTTCTTTTTACATTCCTATATTTACCCTACACATTATGACATTTTTGGCGGAAAGAGGAAAGCGATACTTTCAAGTACAATGTATTCCTCAACCTTGAAATTCCGAGCTAATGTAGTCTTTTTCCTGCTGAATGTTCCGTACAATATGAGTCCGGAAGAAAGGAGCCTTGTCGTGACAATGCCATTTTCTCCCTGCCCTGCACTATTTATATGTATGGACTATGGGCTACGCGTTTGTATAGTATGCAGGCACGCATACACACACGAGGCCATTACTGCCTCTTCACTTCATATAAGTATAAAATTCCATTACTACACATATTGTAGATTTTGAGTGATAAGGCCGAATTATGATTCATTGTAACGTTTTCCAGAGTTGTCGTTGTTCGCGTTGTTGTCCGCAAAAAAATTACCATGAATTTATTATTGTCTTGCGTATAGTCATCAAACAGGAAAGAATTTTTTTCCCCGTGCGCTGCTGGATATATTGCCCACTTAAACATTATATCAACAGAACTGGAGAAGGAGGGAAAATGAAGAAGCCATGCCAATATTTTTTTTTCCTCGCATTACTTTCCGTCTTGCATAATACATGCAATTATTGAATAAAATATAATGGAAATAGTAGTGGTTAAAAAAATAAACTACTTACTCTACTTGTTACATGCTTTCTCCCTATTGTTTTTTTTTGTATGCCGCCTAACCTTTTTTTATACATTTGACGACGGTGAAAAGGAAAAGTGTTAGATTTTAGTTTCGACTTGATGTATGTACGTGTATGTATGTACTACTCGGAATTGGATTGATATTGAGTTATTCATAGAACATTGGAAACACAATTTTGTTATTACCTGCTCACTTCAGCAAGTAATTTCGCTTATATCTGCTTGTGCTCATGATGTATATTTAGCTATTTATTTTATTTCGCAAATTACGTCCGTTCCTTGAGAAAAAAGCAGGCGTGTGGGTCAAAAGGCATGTTTTGCATGCATATATATTAGTGGAAAGAAATAGAGAGAAAGTAATGGAGTTTGAGTCTGGGTTTAGATTAGAGAACCGTCTTTTTTCATCCAGTCAAGCTTTTCACCACACAATAATTATGTCATCGGAGAGACTTGGTAAACTTGACAACCACCATAATTTCATAAATGCAAATATTATGGCATTCGACGAGGTACTTACAATTTGGTATTCGGTTTGGTGGTTCAGAACTCAATCTGTAACTGTTTCTTAGGGACATGGCGTGGCGTATAAATTGGAATCCGCAAAATTGTGTGAGAAAAGTTTTTGGCATATTGAATTTGGATGGATTCAGAAACAAGACCCAACAAGCTTCCTGCTTCATCGGTTCTGGTCTAAATGCCTCCTTACTATTAGCATTATAAAGGGAAAGCATGAAATTATTAGCTGGGCATATATAAAGCTAATGTTTTTGGAGGCCTGTTGCTATACTCAAGCTGCCAGGTCACTATTTAATTCAAATCCAGTTTATACAAATATGGATTATGTACATGAGAAGTACTACAACAACCAAAAACATTATTATGTATTATGATATGATGATGATGAAGGTTTCCTTGATAGCGTGCGACTGTGACTGTTCTTATTCCCTTGTTTTTTTTCAATGCCAATGTTTCTTTGTTCACATTATGTGCATTCATGTACGTATTGTAGTTGTTTTAAGTAGCACAGGTGAAGAAAAACTCTTTTCAGCATTATTACGCTACCACATATGTATGTCTGAGGGTTTAATATTGCGGCTTATTCAACTCGGTTCGGTGTGAACTACTTCTTTCAAGAAATGAAATAACGAAGCAAGTTTCTTGCTTCTCTTGGAACGGGTGTGTAGGTATGTATGTATTTAAGCAGGAAATGAGATCTTTCACGCCGCGATTTTTTCCATAGGAAATGAACGTTTGCAGAAAGTTTGTCACATTTGGTCTATAATCAACGTTAAACTTGGCTTCGCACTTTCTCACTCGTTTTCGTTCGCTTAAAGTTTGTTATATGATGTAGGTAAGTTGTAAAGTACCTATATGTTTCTAACAAGGAAAGTACCTAGCCGGTATGGCAGAAAATTCGTGAAATCAATTTCCCTTCGCTACCATATTTTTATGCATTTGCTTGACAAGAATTGCAGTAGAGAGAGGCACATAAAACTATTCAAACTTTTTGTTTATTTTTCTGAAACTAGTACCAACACCAACACAATCAAATCAATTGCAAGTAACTGCAGATACTGCTGCCCATAAAATATTCTGCTTTACCAAACTTTATGTCACGCTTTAGACATTTAAATTGTGTCAAATATTTTGCTAATGCAGAACAAACGTGATTGACATGGCGATCAGCAGAATTGAGAAGGGGAAGTATAAAGAACAAGATTTCAATTTCAAACTTGAAGCTTTCCTTGTCAACACAGCCTAGGGAAAAAGTTAGGTTTAAATGATAAAATTTTCATGTGAGGAGCGAAGTAGCAACACACTGATTTCCAGCAAAAGCTGAGCAAAACGAGCAAGCAGAAGAGTAGAGAATGAAATGAGGTAATAAATGGAAGGGAAAGTAATCCAGTACGACATTTCCAACCCATCCGAAGCCATTTTTTCTAAGGAGTTGAAGAAAATGGGTTTTTGTAAGGCTTAATCTTTTACTTTATCCAAGTTCAAATGATCCTGTAGAATGGGAGGGAAACAAAGAATCCCAGGGTTTCTCTCTCTCTCGTTTTCCCCACCGAACAACATTTGGAAATTAGCAATGTAGTCTGGCCTGGTGTTGGTATTGCATACTACAACGGGGTTTTTATTATTGCGTTTAGCATAGTAAGCGTAGCTCACTTAGAGGTATTTTAAACTCTTCGGGAATGTTACTTCCTCTCCGAAGGAATAAATTCCGGAGGCGCAAGAATGCAGAAGTAAGTCATCCATCCTCTCACAGTCAGGTGTGCATGATCTTGCTCCCCTTTCACTCCTCCTAATGTACCGATAAACAGTTATTGCGCCTATTTTCCTCCGTCATCGTCCTTCGTCGTTGTTTTCGTCGTCAGGTGGAGTATGTACTTCGTAGACTCGTCCATATCATTGGCATGCATATTTATGAAGCGAACGTGTCACTGTAAAATGAGCATGTTATTGTCCCGATAACTTCACACGCAAAACGTTTTGCATTTCTATGCCATTTCTAAGAATATGTTCTAAAAATTTACCTACATATTATTGATAATGCTACGGAATTATCTGTTTCGGTATTGTCTTTTTTTCGGCATGGCAAAAATATAACCGCTGCTACTACAGCACGCGCTTTCCTCCAACGAGAAGACGCACGCGGTGAAAGGGAAATAAGATGAGGGTGGGTAAGTCATCGGATTGTTTTTCAGTGGAAGAGGAGAAAAAAAACAGAATGAACTGGAAGCACACAATATTTTTTTATTGTGTGGCGGGGAGTAATATCTATTTCGTGCACGTGATGAGACAAAAAAACATGGGAGGAAACTTAGAGGAAGAGCAATATCATAGGGAAGAAATACGACTAGAACTAGAACCATTAGCGTTTACTCCTCTCTACTCTCACCCATTCCATTTATTTTCCTCCAGCGCGGAAACGCTGGAGCAACAGCATAATATGAAGAAGAAAGAGAGGAAATGCTATTTCTGGGGTACATGCGAGCAGACATTTTTTCTCGAGAGAAAAAAAAATTGCTCAGCTTAGACTTTTTCTGTATTGTGTGCATGTTCCGTCTGTGGAAAGAAGGGAATGATGATAGAGGTCGGATAGAGTAAAAAAACTTTTTTCCTGGTCGGCGATGGCTATAGTTTAGTTCACTTCGTGAAAATGTGAAATGAAAAAGTAGGCTTTTATGCCTTCCACTAACTTTCCTATAGTGGTTTTCGAGGTGCTGCTGTGCCATGCTTTATACTAAGCAATGTTGAAAAAAGCATGGATTTCGATTTCGGTAGAAACAAGCACCCACCACCACTCCTATTTCGGTTTTTGTAAAAAAAAAAAATTGGAGTCCCCTTGTACGAAAATTTTTAAATAGTGGAACATGCATTCTCGTAGTTGGTTAGGAAATGGGACTTTCCTTGAGATTAAATGAGTTTAAACTAGTGATGCCATCCTTTGTCGGGTCTCTACAGCTATTATTTCAGTTAGTGCCTTGGAATCGTCAACACGGCCTCATCACAAATGCCATAAAATCGTGGGACTGGGACGTATTTTGGATGAGGGAACTTTTACCTGCGAATTTCCTCTTGCTGTGCCCATGCCCACACTCACGTATCTCTGTGTGGGAAGAGCTCGTTCTGAAAACTTTTTGAAAACTCATTCCGGCTCTTTAAGGGAACATGTCCCTTCCCTCAGAGAAATATCCGAGCAGGATTTAGATGTGGAGTGAAGCAGGAAAGCTTTCTCTTCCACTTTTTTGTTGGAGGCGAGTCAGAAAAGGAGTGATGATGATGTCGATCTTTAAAAAAACTATATTCCAGCGGACTCATTCACTTTCCTTTACTGGGAGGCTAGGAGCGAAGCCAAAGCAGCAGCTTTTTATTAGTATGCCTCTAGCTTCTCCTGTGCCCAACTTTTGGCAAACTAAAGCAATGATAAGATTATGTACTATGTGTTATGTTTGTTGTGTAGCACGTCCGCCACCTCCGTTCACTCCCACATTTGCAAGGGGAGGTAAGCAAGCCGCAGATTTAAAAAAAACTAATGCATATTTAAACTTAAAAATTAAGGCAGTTTTTCCTCTTCCAGTTAGGGAAAAATAACACTGGACATAACATGGGTTGTTGGGGGTTGAGAGCTCGCTTGAGTGTTCTTGAGATCGGCGTGAAGTACAACGACTCCCAAATCGAATCTCTTCACGGTGATAAGATTACTTAACAAGGTATAATATGGGATCGGTTGCAAAATAAGAGATTTTCTTGAAATACTGAGATGGTCCTGCTGGTGCCCTTACAATCCTCCAAGCCATCAACATCCAAGAAAAATAAGAGGATAGTAAATGTGACTTCCTACATTTTGGCGGATTTTTTAGTACACACACATGAGCCATGAAATGCACAAGTTCGTTGGCTTTCCAATCCAAGCCATGCATGCGGTGCACGCTCCATAGGCCCATTTTCTGTGAAGGGATCTGGAGGGAAGGAAAATATTTACGGCTTTATGTGTATGTGTGTGTGTGAGTGTGTGTGTGTGCGAGGAGAAGGAAGGAATGGTGAATGCATGAATGCTCCTCTCTTTCTCTCTCATTCTCTTTCCTTGTTCTCTTTGGAGCCTGTCTAACTAAAAGAATACTGAATGCTACGTTGCCCTCTCACTTTCTAGCCTTAGTCTGTTTCGCCATGCCACTATCTCATGACGAGGAGGAATAAAATGTGAGTGTGTATGTACCCTTACCCCTCTTCTCTGTTTTCGCTGAGACTCTCTCTCTCTTTCTCTACCGCCTTTTCCCTGGCCAGTATTTTGTTTCCATTCAGTCGGCAAAAAGAAAGTGGCAGTGTCACTGACTTTCACTATGGTTCCAAGTATGGGGTAAAGGAGAAAATGTATTTAATACACAGCCCCGCATCTTCCACCGATACATGCACTTCAAATCCAAGAGAACAGTGATCCATATCCACGTGCTCCTTTCAAAGTTGGCCGAGTAAAAGCAATAATTTCTACCAGAGAAACGATTTATTTTTCAACCCTGTCATATTGTGATGACATGAGTCATGATCTTTAAGCTCAACTTGTGTTGTTTCACACTTCTCAAGTGTGACCGTTTATAAGGGGGGAAGTGGAAGTTATGTGTTGAGACCGGGCCAGAAAAAAAAGTTTTCTTTTTTGTTTCACAAAGCTACGCGTGCAAAACCAAAAAGTCATCATATGAATAAGTAAATAAATGTGAATCGCATCCACTTATTTACTTTGGTTGGGAAGTTTGACTTCGTGATTCGTGATGCTGAAAAGACATGTTAATTGCGAACGCTCATTTTTCGTGTTTTTTTCCTTGAAACGTTCGTGCGTTAAAAGCGAAACTAAATGTCTTACTTGATAAAAAATCATTGTCTTGGTTCTTTTCTCCATTGCATACTTACATCTGCTTCCGTGATTACATCCCTTAATTCCGTTTTCATGTTCATGCTATTTAAATGAGCGACAAGGCAAGGAGAATTTGGAAGCATGGGAAATGTAACAACGAACGAATAAAACAAATTTTGAAGGACGTATTCCATACAATAAAACTTGCCGAGAAAGCCGACTGCGACATTCCGCGAAGTCACCAGAAGTGACGGTAACTTCACCGTCATTCACCTTGTCTGTCCTCTTGTTAACTTCTGAATTACGTGGAAAATGAGGAGAGAGTTTTGGATGAGAGGAGAAATCTGTCTGGCTTTTCCGAAAAAGCTCCAAGCTCTCCAAAGCTGATTTCATCCCTATGATCTGATTAGCATGACAGGACACTACAAAGAGTATGTATGTGTTGGAACACTTAAACAAATACACTAATTTTTCCTGCAATTCGGTGGAACGGAAAAAAATCATGTGGGACGTTTGGAGTGTGACATGAGAATCATCATCATCGCAAAGAGAGAAAATGGTAATGGTTTAACGTACCCATTCCATTCTGAAAGAAAGCTGAAAGAGAAGCTACTGAATTAGTGACGAACTCCATTCATTATTCACCTTCGGAGAGAGTGAGTGAATGAGAGTGCAGGAACTTGAGAAACGCCAAGGAAAAAAAGTATTTTGTGTAGGAACACTAGGAAGTGGGTTTTCAGTTTCGTCTTTCCTCATCCGTAATTGCATCCTTATTTGGGGGAACGTTTTGGAATCAGGAGATAATTATTCTTTTGAAATACAAGGAACGAAGCATAATGTTATTGTTCGTGACTTGTGAGCATGACGATGGAAAAGTAAGGTGAATCGTAAGTTTTTGGATTGGAACTGGAGCGAGAGACAAAAAAAACTGTTGTGTTATTGATGAAGTCATGAGTGTGAATAGGAAATGATGTGAATATACTTGAGAACGAGTCTAACGCAGTAGTATTACTCCCTTTCTGTTCTGTTTTTTTTCCTTTTCCAAAAATCCTTAGACTCAAAAGCAGTTTAAGTTACTCAAAATATGGAGATGGACAAGGTCGTTGTGAACTTTTCATTTGTTTTCTTTCACACGAGTAAATATTGTTTCCCTTGAAATGTGCTGTAACCTCTTCAACAACAAAATCGTGTTGTGTACGCCAACTCTCGCAGGGGAAAAATGAATTGAAGCCACCGTGTTTTATTAATGAATAAGTGAATGTGCCGTGCATACTCGTGTGAGCCCATTCATGAAAATAAAAAGGGTTGACCTGTGAAACAAACAATTGGATTAGAAGTGACATAATTCATTAGAACCAATTAGAGTCAGTGGCTTGTTAGTCCAGTTTTTATGTAGACGTACAGATAACTAGCTAAACAATATTAGCTAGCGTAACGTAGATTGACGATTGCCATGCCATCACTAAGATTTTAAGAAACGTAGAAACTACAAACTTTTTCTACAATGAAAAATGCAGTGTTTCTCAAAAACTGGAAATAAGCATATAGATGGGAAAACGTAAAAGGAATAACGGCTACAACGTAGCCAATTTAAGGAGAAGAGAACAAACAATATTAAACTTTTTTTCAAGATATGCCTAATCCCCAAAGACAGAATAGAAAATGGAGTTTTCTTAATTTCAAGCTTGAAATTGGGCAAGATTCTATAAAGATAACAGAGCTAAATTCTTTTTGGCTGGTCAAATAAGCTTGTGGAAAATGAGAATACGAATAAGTCCACGTTTTTTAAACGATAGACCTATGTAAAACTGCCAAGTCATAAGTTGTCCTTTTAAAGCCTTCCCGGGTGCATGGAGATAGGAGGGAATGAGTTGAGCTAAAAAAAAGCTGGCAAATTTGATCGATAAATGTTCCACTGGCTACACGCTCGGAACATTGGAGAAAAGACAACGCTCAACGGAAGGAAAAGGGGGGAAAGCTACAATTTATCCGTGCATTATGGCTTTGTACATGTGCTAACTGATATAACATTGTATTTATGGCGAGAAGTTGTAAGTCGGACTAGGGAAAAAAAGTAGTCTTTGCACTTCAGTTCGTTTCTTATACCATATTTTATTGTGTGGCAGTGTCAAAAAGAAAAAGCGGAAAAAGAGAGAAAAAATACAGCGTAAATTCCTCACTCAATGTCTACTACTTCACTCGTGGTACTTCACTGCTAGATTAAGTGAGAACGTACAATGTAAGCCTTCAAGTAAGAAGAAGAAAGTTATTCATTTGGAAAACTACTAGAGAATATCGTGGAGGAGCGGCATTGGAACATCAAAAGTTAAAATGAAGAAGATAATATTATTATGTGAAACATAACAGTACTGAATGAGAGAAACGTACATATGAACTACTTGCAATGATGCTTTCCCTACTTTCTCCAATTGGAAGAGAATAGACTCACAATATAAAAATTAGCCTTTAGAAGAAAAAATTCTCAGACTAATGAATCATGAAAATCCCTTTATTTCTTTAAGACATTCAAAATCAAATTCAGGAAAAGGAAGCGTTTTCATCAAAAATTTTTCCGTAGGAAGACTCTTTTTCTGATCCTTTTACGCTTCATTTCCGCCAACTTCTCTTCCACGTTTTAATGAAGAGCAGAGAGTTTCTTTTGCTATCTACAATTACGACGACAACTTCATTCCAGCATCAGGTCTAATTTCCAGATGTATAACGTGTGCCAAAAAAAGAAACGATAAAATGCGTCGGGAGTAAAAGTGAGCGACAAGATTAAGTAAAAACGAAGTCTACTCTTTAGCTGGGAAAGGACGACATTTTTTTTGTTAATACAAATGTAACAGGAGGAAAGAACTAACTGGAAATAATAAAGACGGACTATAAAAAGCTATAAAAAAGCTTCCTAATCGATTTCCTAAATAATTAATGGAGGCACATTCGAAGAAACAAAAAGAAGTTGCAGTAAGAAAAAAAAGCAAGTCAACGCAACGCCACAAAACAAGTATATGGAGGCCGGAGCTTAAGCTGGAGAGAAAGCGGAAGAAAATATTATGCACTAAAACAATTAAGCAGGACATACACAACTGATATGTAATTCTGCTCTACTCTACTCTGCTCATGAAAGAAACAGTATATTTTTATGCACGTCATTCGTCAGCCATCACAAACAGAACAACGATGAATGGAGAAAACGACGAGTACAGCACATAAAATTGAAGCCTCTTGTTCAAACATCATCTTGATGGGGGACTTAATGATAGTATTACGCACTAGAAAATTATATTGTGTGTGTATGTGTGCGGCAGCAAATAATAATAACATTGGCAGCAGTATTCGTACAAATATTCGGTTCGATTGAGTTCTTCAGAAGATGACATTATCCTCGACAGACAATATCGTTTAATGAACAATCAAACGGTTACTTTTTGATTATTACTATTTTTGGGCGCTTATGCGAAGCTAGTGGTATGTGGTTGAGATCTATCTAGAGGTGAGCGTTCGACCGTACCACGAGGCGACATTATTTTGCAATAGTGTTTCCTTTTATTTCCACGAGAAGAAAGGGCTTATCGGCTTTCCATAAAGACCATCATCGTTTCCGTGAGATTGTCACGATAATGATGACATATACAGTGGCAGAGCTAGAGGCATAGCTTTACGAGCAATGTACATACATATACTAGTGGTTGGGGAGCTGTTAGGGAGAAAAGAAAGAGTGCATTTTTCATTTGGGACAGAAGCCCCATTCAAGAGTTTTTTTGTCACTCTGGGGAGTTTAGCTAAACGATATCATGTTCTAGTGGGGAAATACATAAGGCCCTCATTAGACTTGAGTGAAATACCACGCAATAAACATTGTTGTAGTCTAACATAAAAATTTTTTGAGGCTTTTCTCAGACTACGGTTTAGTCTTGGAGATTAAACGTTTGTTTGCCTTTCTCTGAAACCGATTATGTGACTTTTGCTGTCATGTTCTTCCCAATAATCCCGATATTGGAGTGGTGCAAAGAATCCTTTCTTTAAAAATATATATGTATTGAAAATCAGCGGTATTAAAAAATTGTTTCGTACGCTGAGCTGAGCTGTCGGAATCCATGACAAGGCTTGAGTATAGGCGACGCTCTTGGATTAATTGTTACGATACTTTACGATGATGGCATGCAACCGGATCTGGTAGCTTAGAGTCAGAGTCAAGTATAGTCTAGTTCTTGTCAGATTGTCCTTGTCACTCTAGTAAAATATCCATCCGATGACACATTATTATCATTTGTTCTAACGAAAGAGAAAACTCTTGTCCAAATCAGGCCGAGTATACGAGAGGCAAACACGACAAACTAAATCGTCTCATCAAAAGTTTATTTGTCGATTTAAGAGAAAAAAGTGGAACCGTGCCGTGGAGCGCTGACTGAGATGCGAATTCTTACCTCGCAAAAAAATCTGATTTTCTTTTCACTCCCTTCCTTAATGAGAAAAACTGCTTTCAATTAGTACCCTTCTTTGTAGTTCTAGTGCTACTGCATGCATGAGCCCTACTAGGGAAAAGGAAAAAAAAACATGAGAAGAGTCTTTGCAAGTCTCACCTCATCCTTTCCTTCCCACGCTCAGTCAGATAGTTTCTTGGTGAAAGAAGATATGCGAAGAAGTTTAGTGGGTTGCGATATCACGGGGGCTAGTAAATTTTTATGATAACGTTCTAGAGATAGCGATGAGTTGTAGTTCCACAGAGACGTGTTTTATAGCACAATCGTAGATACATAAAAGATAGCATGATTGCAGTAGAACGGATGGAGTTCCTGATGAGAGGCTCAAAACGACGACGAGAAGAGAAAAAAAAAACTTGGAAGGAAAATGATGAAGCTAAATTGAAGGAATTCAACATCCATCCTTACGTACGTATTTCGCTCTAGTGCTCATAAAGCATTTTTCCAGTGGCTTTCGAAGAAAGAGAAGGAAAAACTTTGATCAGGAGGCAATGCACTAATTTGTTGCGAGCACGACGACGTCTGGAAGAAACCCCTCTCTCCCTCTTTGATGGAGCGTGACCAAGCGACTGCGATTCTATATCTATTTTTAGGTAAAGAAAAGATCATGATCGTCAGGCAGAAAATAATGATTGCCGAAGAAGGAATGGAATGGAGAATAGTTATGTACTTATTAATGAAGATTTTTTTCTAAGGTTGAGCATGGTATTTAAGTACAAAATATGTAGTGTAGTGGTTTTTTATACAATGCAATGGTATAGGATTTATGGGGCGGTAATGATGATAGTGATATGCTGACGAAACAGGTAATCTGATAAATCACGGATGATACGATATTTTTCAACGTTGACTTCATCTTCCTCACTAATGTTCCATCATTATTGGGTCTTTTCACTACTACGGACAAATGAAAAGTGAGAAGCCACAAAAGGTAAAAAAAATAACCGCTCTGCCTCTGTAGTAGATAGGATGTAAAGACGAAAGGAAAGAGGAAATAATGTGTGGTAGTAAGCTTCTCACGTCTCCTCAATTTTCTTCCTTGCTGCCAGCGCAAATGAGAAAGGATTGGTGGTGCTTTGATCGCCCACATGCATAAGGCCGCCTTAAAATTTTCCCTCATCGCTGAAGGAAGTTGTGGAGGAGCGCACGGCCACTTTTCATCTCCACTTCGAAAGCATTTTTTTGCTCATTTAAAACTTTTTTTTTATTTTCCTTTTCTGCTTTAGAACATAACTTTTTAAAGGGAAGCTTCTAGTGAAAAAAAAAAGAAAAGGAGTTAAAAAGTGAGTCTCTCTCTGTGTGCTCTTTTTTCATGTGAAGAAACATGGGGAATAAATAGAGAAAAATTATGGGAAAAAAGTCTGATTCATTTTTACTCTCACATCCCCCGACATTACTACAGTTTGCCGTCCTGTCTTTAGGCCATGGTTTTTTTTATCTGGTGGATGTTAAAGAGGAAATGAAAAATATATTCGTGTGATGTGATATATGTACGTATTGCATGATATTTACAAGTAAAATAAGTTGTCCCTCTCTCAAAATTTTTTTCCTCATCTGCAGAAAATTGCACAATGCATTTTTTTCATCTTCCACTCCTGCAACAATATAGATTGGTACATATGTAGAAAAGTTGTTCAGCGAAAGCCTCCTCCTCTTGTGATGCTTTCTCCAGAAAAGAACGAGGTATTCCCTAGAGGCATATCGCTGCAAAATACAAGGGGAAAAAGATAGTTGATAGGAAAATGCTTCTTTTTTCGTGTTGTTGCACACGAAGGGAAAAAAATGAAAAGGAATTCTATGCTTCTTCATGCAGACATCCGAAGGAATTGAGAAGAAAAGAAGGAGTAGTAGAGACAAAAATGGTTCCTTCAATCCACTTACCAACACGATCAAGAAAAGAATGTTGCCAACAGAGTAATAGGAAGGTAATAGTGAGGAAAGTCTTCTTCTCCTAAAAGGAATAATATTATGGAGACAATCTCGGATAGGAAAGAAAGAAACATATTTCATGTATCCTCTACCTGCAGCAAGCTTCTTTATATGATATCATCTTTTGTGTTGAGTCTGTGAGTGCGAAAGAAATTACGCTGCAATACAATACATAAGGTGCAGAGAAAAGTAATAGCATCCTGTTTGCAAGAAAAACGTAGTCATGGGATAGAAATGTTTGATCTTATTATACACTTGTCTTCTTCTTTCAAGAAAGTAGAAAGGTAACTTTTTATGGAGCTATGAGTCGTGAAACATGTTGACCTAATAGCACATCGTTTGCTCGCTAAGAAAAAAATAACATCGCTGGCTGACTTTTTCAGTTTTCTTCTAAAAATACCTTAGCTTATGCAAGTCCTCACGAAATACACGTTCTGGTCCACCTCCATTTTTTTATTACTTATCTGGCAGGAAATGCCGAGCGGAGAAAGGAGATGTTCATTTGGTGTTAGAAACCCGAAAGAAAGGAGAATCTTCAATTTTCACTGTGTTTACTAGGTATGTAGGTTGCTGGATGGATAAGGAAGTAACTCTTGTATTGTATGAAGACTCGCTTTTGTTGAGAATGAAATGAAAATGAAGATAATATCATGCCCTTTACTTGCAATCAGCGCTCACGGTTTGACCCTTTAATTCCTTGTTCGGATTTATTTCTTCACAGAACGCGAGTAAATGAAAGCAATAATTTGCAATGATTATGGTATCACTCACGTTGTCCTCATCACAATAATAATCAGAAAGGATAATAATACGAGAGCTATATGGTGGGGCACTACAACACAACGTCTCCCCATTTGCATATTCATTCGAAAAGGAAAAGTTTGTGGGAGCCGAGGAGTAAATAGAGAAAATAACATGATTATCATTATAAATGAATGAGAAAAAGAAGGGACGAGAAAACGGGAAAAGTTTTTCTAGTCAAGTTTCTCCGAAAAAAAGAATCATCATTTTCTCCCCATTTTCGACCTAACTATATGCATTAGGAAAAATAAATAGGATGCTGTGGGAAAAACAAACAAGAAAAGCGGAGAATAGATGGTAATAATGGAGAGAGAGAGGGAAAAAAGTAGAATTGTGAGAGTTTACGCTAATCTTAACAACTTTTTCATTCTAATCTGAAGCCCTCCAAATTTCAGATATCTGTTTAATGAGGAAAGTACACAAAGGCCTCTGTTGACTATACATTGATAATATTACCAGCAAACCTATCTACTTTCTTTTTTTAAGATAATTATTATCATCATGAACTGAGCCCTTGCAGCGAATGAACTGTAAATACAATGCGCTTTTTCAGAGATGCTTATCGCTGCTTCTCCAATGATTTTTCAAGTACTCCACAAATTCCAGCAATTTTCTATTAAAGGAGCTAGAATCAGTGCTGAGTACTTTAAGCTCCCTCCTCGAGGTTTTCTGAACAGAAGGAGTGGTTAATAGGCTTTAATGCTTATTTACATGACAAAGGAGCAATGCCACAGTTTGGTGGTGTTACATAATAAGAGAATTGGTGGTATGATCACCCGGATTACAGCTGAAACCTGGAATTCTGTACTGTATCTAATACACATACATTCCAAATATTTCCATTTTTTTAAAAAAATCCTGCGACAATTTTAATGGACTCTTACAACCCTACCGCATTCTTCTCATTCATATGAATGGAATATCTATCCAGAAAACATGTTAAAATGGGCTGGGTTGGATATTATCTCCATCCAAGAAGAAAAAAAGTCTATTCAGTGGAAACACTGTTGTGGGCCTCCATTATCCATTCGATTCGTTCGTGATAATAATAGCGCTCTGCAACTGAACGACAGAGTTTATAAAATTACTGGCTTCATTCACTCTAGCCTTTTTTTTTGTTTGAAGTGCGAGTGCGAGTAGGTCGGCATTCGGCATGGAGAACAGCGACTAAATATATGTATCAAGCAATACCTATACGCTCACACTTTCCCGTTCCGGTCTTTCTATTCTTTATGCTGCTAGGCTAGGCCTTTGCGTTGTGGGCTCTGTTGTATGCATAAAACAACACTGATGTGATGACTCTTCAGCCGCCTTTTCGCGAAATAATGCAGTTTTTGCAAAAGCATAAGCAAGAAATAAGTAAGTGAGTTGTGACAGAAACGTTCTCTGTGCGTGAAATCAATTATATCAGTTACAGTGAACAAAAGGATGGAATTGATATTTTATTTTGATGGTCTATGTTGGTCTGTAGTCTGTACTGTACAACCATGGTCTCTCTCAACAACATCCACTTATTTTATGGACGAATGGAGTCTGATTCGATTTTACTCATTTGGCTTCGCTAACATTGCATTTCGCCCCAGGAAATAATAATTATGGCTGAGTGGGTCAAACATTTGTGAAGGAAATACAGCTGGAGGTGGTGGAGGAACTGGGTTAAAACGGAATGAGTTCCAAGATAGCATAGTGCCTAACGAGTAGCATATTTACGCATTTTAACCCTTAACCTAAGAAATAATTTATAACAGGAAATTAATTATCTGGGCCGGTGAAAGGCAGCTGTTGGGCGTGTCGTCAGGCAAAGCAAGTCACTTCTTCTGCACGTTGTCTTTTATTTTGGTACGGAAAACCACTAAATAATTTTACTGTCATTTGAGATAATGAGAGAAGGTGAATTCTGTCAGATTTTTAACATAGGAAGGGAGGATTTCTTGAAGATGTTGCTTTCTACTTAGGGAGCGTCACATTTGCGGTTCTGTCCAACTCTCGTATTGCTCTACTGCCTCCGGTTTTTTTCTATCTTGTAATGAAAGCGAAATAGCTCACCACAACCAAGCCTAAAAGTTGGCTTTCGCAGGAGAACCAGGGAGGCCGAAGCCGGCTGGCAAGTCAGCAAAAGAGGAAATAAATTTCCGTTTGATCTTGTTTTCCCTCTCTTCTTCATTCATTCCGGTGGAAAATAATGGGCCTGAGCACGACACGAGCAGTGCTCACTGTTTTTCTAAGTGAAAGGCTGGAAAAGCTGGGAGCCAGTCGATAGCTCCCTTTCCATTAAATTATAGTATTTTGAAAGGTGGAAGAAAAAGTGCATCGTGCATGCAACGCGATTATAGAGAGAGAGGCAATGACCAGAAAAATAACTGAATTCTAATGCTCTATGGAGAGTTTATGCATATGCATTATATACTTTTGGGAGTTGTGCTTACTTACACGTTTCCACGTCTTAATTCAATTTGAACCAATTATTCAGAGTGAATTTTGAAATCAAGTCGAAAAAAATTTACATTTGGCGGAAAGGAAAAAAAAATCCGTGCGGAAAGTGAATGATGGAAAGCGTCCAATCTTAGGAATTGGCATGAGCTTCTCTACCTCTTTTTTATTGTTATATATTCCTTCCGGCGGTGCTACTCATCTTAAGGCATTCTAAAATGGGTTTCTTTCATGAGTCATAATTCATATGGAACGGTTGAGCAAGGCATTACATTATTGTTATTATTATTGAGCGTCATTAGTCCGGAAATCAGACTCGCAATAAAGAAAAGTTATTTGATTGGAAGAAATGAAATTGCATTTCATGACGTATATTATAGTTATTTTTTTTCTCTGGATGGGAATCATTTAAGTAGAAAGTAATATAAAGGCGAGTAGGACTGGGACTGGTCCAAATCAAGTTAAAAATTTTCCAACATAATATATAGCGATAGCGATGAGTAGGTAGTTCCTTCAGACTACCTGGTCACTAAATCCTCAACTTGCTTTCATTCGCATTCGCTTTCTCAGGAATAAAAGTGGTCAGTTTTGCGTACAAAAATGTTTTAGGTAGTGCGCCAAGGCCTTTTATTCGACTTTTCCAAATGATTTGCATACACTTCACATTGGCTCCACTCACTCCAAACTCTGGTTTCGCAAGCTTAGTTGGTTCTTGCGGGTTTGACAACGACGATGTGCGATCTCTATTTGCGGTTTTGTTGCAACATAGGTTGGCTTATATTATGGGGATTAGAATCGAATGAAGTACAGTTTATTCATTCGGTAATGTACTTGTTCTTACAAAGTGGAATATTACGAGCATATTACCTCTTTAGGATTAATTCTTGACGTTTGCATGGATTCCCGAGAACTACTACCATGTAGTATTGGAAGTGGGAAGATGGAACTTTGTACAAATTCTTGGCTGTTTCACCCGATCCGAAAAATGAGTTTAGCATGTCACATGAAAACTCGTGTAACAATTTCATTTCTCTTTTTCCAAGGAAAGCCAAGTACAACATGCCATACTGATATCAAGTAGAAATGCTAAAATAAACTTGATAGAAAACCTCAGCATGGCTGTCGGTCTGTCTGTCTGGCCGTGGGCGTTTTTCATAAAGCTAAATCCTAAAGTATTTATTTTAGGCGGGTCAGCGAAGCGAACAATGTATTCTGCGGTGAGTTGTTTGCAAAGTCCTGAAAGACAAAGCGATGTGTAAAACAATTTTTGTATCAACTTTAAGATAATGCTGGGGTTTCGTTACTTCAATTGAACGATTCTCGAAAACAAGGAAATAATATTGGAAATGTATGCTTATCCACTTTGCATTTATCTATGACATGAGGAGTGAAAGGCAACAAAAATATTGGTGGCGAAAGCAGCACTGTAGCAGGAGGAGAAAAAAAAGAAAAGCAATAATCAAAAAAGGAAGGAGGCTCTCTTTCACTCACCTTCTTCATTGCATAAAACACATATCAACATATGAGGAAACCACATGAACTTCTACAATACCACCACCATAATGTTTGAGAGAAAGAGAATAACAACACACTTTAATTCAGACAGAAAGAAAATGTTGTACTGGTTTCCTTCACCTTCTTCTCTCTGACTCACTTTACTGCCTTGAGCCATATCACGCATAGAGGGAGAAAGCATAGAACGTAGGTACTTTTATCATGCTTCCCTATTTTTTCCATCAAAATAGATGGAATAAATATACAACTCTGTATACATATCTGAGCAGGAGGAAGGAATTGAACAATTTCCCAGTTTTTTTTGGGAGGCTTGTTGGTGTGCGGCATATTTTTTGTGTGATATTTTCTTTATCATGCAAGCCATGTGAGCCGTGTCATGAAAATGCTGAGTGAGTTAAACGCGCAATTTTGCCTCTACCGCTGCCATGCCAGTACAACTTCAAGTAGAATTGTGGTAGTGGAGCAACATATGTACATAATAAAAAAATAAAAGTTCCGTGGTGAATGGATTATAAAATTCGTTGTTGGAAAAGTCGTCTGCAGTGGAAACAAACAGAAATGAAGGCGCATGAAAAAATACTTATTGTTCGAGTTAGAATACGAAGGTGTAAAAAGAGTACGAAGGTGTCGTGTGATTGAGTGGACTTCACTCTCCTCCCTTTTGCCTTGCTCGGGAACGTAACAGTCGTATTTTAACTTTAAACTGCAAGAGATTATCAAGAAGAGTGAAGGAATTTAGTTCGTGTCAACTGGTTTTATAGAGCTTTTGCTTCGAGCGCATGCATAGCATACGTAGATCAGACTGCGGTAGTTTTTCCCTGCCCGGGCATCAATCAAGCGGTAAAGGTCTCTATTTTGTGGAAAGCCGATAAAAATAAATAAGTCTGTGGTAAACTATTTAATTAGAGTAAAAGGTATTTATAGTTTGATAGGGAGAAAATTTTTCGGAACAAAAATTTCGACAAGACATTGTTACTAACGTACTGTTTCAAATGTTGGCATACATCGTACCAGTGAGTTGGAGGAGTAACTGTAACTGTAGTGCATCATATCATAATTGTCGACGGCAGAAGCAATCAGAAAAATGCAGAAGACACAAGGACATTTTTTCTCGTCATCTTCATCGTTCTCATTCTCATCATCAACACCGCCACTACTGTCTGAATCGTGGGAAGTCAGCGATAAGTCTGTACTGCAGTCATCGTCACCATCGACGTTTGTGAGAAGGGCAGACTGTTCCTCTTCACGACTGACATCTGCATTGTTCTCCTCCCGTTCCTCGTGGAAATGTTGTTGTGAGGAACGAAAAGATCACGTACTTTGTCTACACGGAAACTCAGTGAACCTGCTCCTGAAAGTGTGCTTTCTCCTCTTTCCCCTCTCAAATCGAACAATTCTCATACTCTGTTTGATTGCTTCAGTCGGGAAGAAATTTAACGACTACATCCTTGTTGGAAATTTAACCAAGATAACAACTTCCAAATCACGTTTGAGATTGAGTCAACATTTTAGTGGCGGTGTAGATTCACTATTTCACAGAGACGATGAAGCGCTTTCACGCTTTCCCCTAAATTATCATCCATACATCGTGGAAACGTCCTGGCTAAATGTCGTCGTCGTTGTTCACGTGATCCGCTCTCATGCAATTCAGGTGATGCTTTTGCCATCATCTCTTGACAACAACTCCTCTTGTGGACGATTCTGTAGTGAAACGACTGCTTCTGATTACTCAGTATCGTCCTTTCCAAAGAAATTGGAATTAGTTGGCGGGGAAAATTCAGGGATTAGAACATGTTGCCAGTGGACCGCTGCTGGAACTCGTTTGAACTATAACCACTGCTGGAACAGATACCGCCCACGTCATCCTGATGATGATGATGATGCTTCTTTTTTCAAATCCAATCTTAAATCAGTTTCCAACCGTGAACCTGTACACGAGGGAATCATCATAAACACATTAAGACGACTCATTACTTTCGTGTTATTTTTAATCATTCTGGAATTGCAATCCATCCGCTATGATAGTGTAATTTATAGGAGACACATACCACTTCTACGTTCCTCCTTACGGTTACGAAAGTATCAAGCTGAAGCCAACTACATTTATTCGAGCAAATCACGTTCCCACTGTTCATCTCTCATCCTGAGCTCTAGTCTAAGAAGAGGAGAAAGTGTAACTGAGTTGCTGGAGAAAGTACTAGGATTGCGATCCACTCGGGACATTGTTACTAAAATAATCCGCATCCATTCTACAAAGAGACTCTTTAACTATTCAACATGTTTTAAATTTTACGTTTGCTCTGTTACTATTACCATAATATTTATTCACGTTTGTCCAACAAAGCTGAAATTTCATCCGGTCCGCAACATTTAAAATAAGGCTGTATACTATTTTAATTCATTATTGTGACTTTGCTACAGCGCAAAAGTTTCAAAAACTACCAGGGAAAAACTGGCTGCTACTCAATACCAAATCTAATTAGCTGCATTTTAAACGTTTAAGAAATATATATAAATCTTATAACAAAGCAAGCATCGTTCGCGAAGAATATTGAAGTGGCAACAAGAAGAGAGATTAACTATTAAAACTCTGCTTTACTCACTTGATATTTACTTGTAGAGGTTATTGCAATTTGCAATTTGATGCTGCCATAATAATGTCAATATTGAGTCAGTGCTACCTGCCATTCAAATTTCGCGGGAACTTTCAAAAGTGTTGAATCTCGGTTTTCATTGGAGGAACCCAACCGAACTTTGTCAAGCCAGACTGAAAAGTCACCAAGAATTCCAAAAAATCTTTTTATTTTTGTTTTCTACTTTACATCAACTCAATATTAAAGAGAAAACATTGAGCATCATCTGAGATTATTACCTGAGAGAGTGGGTGTTTGCTCAGCTCTGAGTAGCCCACTCACACATCACGACAACAAAAATTAGTAAACGAAGGTCAATCGGGAGAGATAGCTTTGACAACCTGATTTCTTTGCTGAACCAGGTTACAGACACAAGCCCGGGCGAGATGCAAATGATACTAGTGGCCGGCGGGTAAGTTGTCAAAAAAAGAATTATAATATTCTACAGGCGTCCTATCCTATCCTATATACTTAAATACATGCAATTCAGGTTAAAAATCGACTATCAAAAAATTTTTTATTTGGCATTTATTCATAGTTGTGAGTTCAGGAGTTACAGTTTAACTTTTACGATTAATACTTACATACATTTATTTTTTAACATGAACACTGCAGCACCAACCACCACTTCGCACACATATTATTGCTCAATTTATTTTACACCTGCAAAAAAAAAATTAAGTTTCCGGTTGCATTGCAACTATGTGTACCACTACTACCTTTTTCTTATGCTACGGCTGATACCTAACAACAACAGCAAAAAAGGTTCGAAGTCATTACATTCATCCTTCGACTATCAATCATTTCAATAATATGAAATTGTTTTTCTGTCGCTCGACAACATCTTCGGCTTCCACTACTCCCTCACTGGGATATTTTCCAAGGTCGGTGTAATAAATCTTAATTAGCCGTTCGCTGTCGTCGTCAGCTTTTTAGTGTTCGAGGTAGAAGGTAGAATATTCGATGTGATGAAGCCATGCCATATAGCCATATCATATTTAGCCTTGCTGAATTTTCCGTTTTTTTTTTTCATTTTGAGCAAGAAGTTATCTCCTAGGTAATAGATAGATAAGATGATGATGATGATGAGATCACTTATTTTTTTCTCCTCAGAAGTTTTTGCAATTTCATATAATAGATGCAGTGTCTACTTTGTGAGGGGTGGCAATAACTGTGATGTTCGAAGGGGAGTCGTAGTATGTTTTATAATGTTAGTTGAATGTAAATTAATTACCGAGATTTGAGTATATATGATGTCGTCCTCGTCGTTTTCCAAATTAGCCATGATGTTTTTCTCTCGCTTAAACAGTTTCGACATCACGAAGAATATGATATTCCGGCAGGACCGCTCGCTAGTTCCTTACTTTTTTTCACTACTACTTATTTTTTCGGCAGGGCTTTGTAAATTTGCATTTTTATTCATGTCATGTCCTACTTTGTCTAGTGGCTTGCTCTCGCATAAACGAAATTTTTCGAGTGTCTTAACTGGCAGGGTAAAGAATTTTTAGCTCACTTACTTACTTTCGTGAAGATAGACTTTGTGGCTTTCAAGTGCCCCTCAGAATTTATGGAAAGGAATGCTTTGAAGTGAAAATGTTGAAAAAAGCCTCAATAGGTGGTTAATTCTACTTCAACTTCTTTGAGGATTTATATGTATGTATTCTGTTGATTAAAATATAAAAAAAATCAGAAGTTTATATGATACTTCTTACGTATGTATGTGTACATACAACCGAAAAATTTTCCCGGGAAAGTATGTATTTCGTTGCTTTATTGGCAAGTTTTTAATCTCAATTGCAAATATTTATCTTTAATATTACCCAATGGACTTAGGATTTAGGTCTGTTTGCTCACTACTCGAGATTTGATTTTAATCGTTGCTCCTCGCTATTTGATTTGTCTCAACTGAGACATTATTTTTAATGAAATTGATTTACTATGTAGGGGGTTGTTGTTCACCATTGTTTATTTACTCCATTGAGACTAATGTTCATGGTTTTAAACGGTAACTAATATCGTTGAGAAAAGTGGAAAGGCTGAAATGGACTATGGATGAGGGGCATTATAATAACAGGTTTGTTCTGTGAAAAAATATAGTACTTATACTGACGCTACCCACATCTAGGGAGTGTTCTGAGAAACTCCACTTTCCACCGAAGGGTATCTCAGCGCAGATCCCGTGTTTGAACAGAAGACGTCGTTGTGTAGAAGGTTGAGTGAGTGGATTGAGGTTTGCAAAAGTACCACTTTCCCAAATCCTTCCTTCGTGACTAAAAGGCCTAAACTCCATTAGGATAAGAGTGATGTGTGATGCTTTCTCTTGTTCCGTCCTTTTTTAATCTAATTCCACTCTCACGGTGTGTTATACGGTGCGTTGTCAGGAATTCCTACCGATGGCGCTCTTTACTCCTAAAAATTTTGTTCTGTTGAGCTGAGATCGAAACAATAAGAAAGGAAGCTTGATAATAGAGTGGAAGCAGGGAAAGGAATGTGTGTTGCTCTGCCTTCTTCAAAGCAAGGATTTTTTTTTCCTTGGGTATTCCTCCTTCGCTATTTTGTATTTCTCTTCATCTGTAGGTTTTCTCTTCCTCAGGTGGGGAAGGAAAGTACGGACAAAGGAGGGAAGAGATATGCATTTAGTACCCATTTTAGCTAAAGACCATTTCATAGGTCAATTTTCTTTATTGCCCCCTTTCTTCCCTTTTCTTTGCTTCTAACAAGCCATTACTCCATTCTCCGGGTGTGAGTGTCTTGGGACTGAGAGCAACTACTACCATTCCAATAGCTTCGAGCTACATAAAACAGAGAGTCTATCTAAGCTTCCCTTGATATTATTATTACTCCAACTTTGTTCTTTCCCATGTGTGTGCCTCTCAGTCCTCTTCTCTCCGTTTCATCTTTTGCTTCGCTGAGAATTACATTGTTTCAAAGGAAGAAGCATTCCTTCATGCATTTTTTCCCTCCCTTTTCTTTTCTCATCTGTTCCGCTTCCTCCTTCAAAACGCCCTTAAAAGGTACGACAAATTCAGACTATCTTTCGCGCGAGCTTTCTCTTTCTCTTCCTTATTATTTTGCAAAGGTGCAAATGTATGAAATGATAGGAGTAGCCATGTACCAAAAGAGCGCTTTCTTTACCACCACCACCGGCGGCGATGTGATGCCAAGCCACTATTTTTATAGTACGAGCTTGAAACTTCCCTCCTTATGTACGAGATTATTCTCCGGGATAAAATGCACATTAAAATTTCACCATCCTGTCCTCCTCTTATTTTACTCTCAGTGAGGCCGGCGAGCTTTGAGCACTCCTTTCTAGTATTCCCAGCTAACCCTCCTCCTCCCAGTCATTTCGCTTCGTTTTCGAAAAGGAAACAAGCAACTCTGTCCATGCAATAAGATGAGCAGCGAGGCAACTTCTTTATTGAATCATCCATTTCTTTAAAAAAACTTCGTCTGAAGTACAAAGCACTACCGTTGTAAAAGTTAAAACTTAGATCATGCACACGACGGTTATGTTACAACCTTTATGGTTCAAAGTTTATTTTATAATGTAGAGTATTCTCTCTGAGTCATTGCCATTGTTACTAAAAGCGCACTACTCCTCCTTGTTCCTTTCCTCATCCATCCTATTATTCAGAGTGTCTCTCTGGACCTGTTTGTTTTCCTTTTTGCACAAGGAATCGTGTCCGCTAAAAAATATTGTACTCATGTCCCTACTTACTTTTTGCCGGCGGCAGGCAGGAAGGCAGGAGTAAGTATTGTGCTTTAGGAATGCATAATACTCAATCTTACTACTACACACACACCATCACATTTCACTAACAAAGAGGTACTTGTGTAAGTACTTTATTCTATATACTGGAATGTAAGCTTGGAAATTCACGAGAACTTTTCCAGTGAAATTCTTTAGCAACTTTATTTTTCTCCACAAGAATGAAGCAAATACATTACAAAGCAAAAAAAATTGTGAGTAACAGTCCTCATCTTTTTTAAAGTATTTGTTTTTGTGTAACAAGCGACAAAAAGATAGAAATATTCCCGGGCAAAATTCTTCTTTGTCGTAAAAAATGCAGCTGAATTTAATGTTGTTTGTTTTCTCCCTTTTCACTTTGAGTCTCATGTGGGCAAAGAAAGCACTAAATTTCATGGGTAGTGTATGCATGTAAGTATGTTACTAAACTCGACATATTTTCGTGCACAAAAAACGAAGAAGAGAAAGAGAAAATTTTTATGTTTTGTTCCGTTACATCGAAAGCTGATTGTTCGCATGCTTCCATGAGTTTCTCGCATTTTGTCTGCTGTTTGTCACAAAGAGAAATTAGCTGGCATAACAACTTTTTTCCTCCCGTTGTTGTTGTCCGTTGACGATTCGTGAAAAAAAGGTTGGAAAAAAAGTAATAGAAAGATTGTGTCATGTTTGTGCTTCGTGACCTATGAAGGATGAATAAGTGGGAAGCTGGTGTTAAAAAACGAAGAGCTCTCTTTCGTGAAAAAAAAGTTACGGATGAGGAGAGGGAAAGAACAGGGAGGCTGAGCCGAGAGTGAAAAAACTAATCTTTTCTTATTTTTATAACTATCATCATCTCTTCCCTCTCTCCTGCTCACCAAGCCAATTGTTAAATGATACACGATACATAAATGGATATGGAATTGGGAGAGTGGCAGGCAGAGAAGAAAACAAAAGCAGATATTGTTTTACTCCCAGACAAGAGAAAAAAATACGGAGAAATTATTCTATAGTCGCTCACGTATATGTACTCTTAGTCGAGTCGGTCAAAAACATTTTCGTTTCACTTTCTCATCGAAAAACAATAGATGCATGGAAAGATGAGACAAAAAAAGCAGGTAATGTATATATGTACGTGAACAAGCACTTCTCGTAAAAATAGATGAATTCGAGGGAGAGAGAGGAAAAAAGACTCAGCAGACAGAGCAACAAACATTGCAAAGAGCTACATATCTTGCACATTGTACTGGCGGATATTTTTAGAGCTGAAGGTACTACAATGACGCGCGTGTATGTATGGAGAAAGGTGTATTATTTCTCCATTCTTGGTATGTGTAGGCATTTAAACAATGGAAATTGGAGGAAAAAAAGGGAGAGGAAAAAAGTTTTACGGACCCTTTTATCCTCGTAAAATGTTAATAATTTAGAAGGTAGCAACTTGTTTTTTTTTCTATTGAATCTTTTCTCCCTTTGATATTCACTACGCCCGCAAGCGTTTCAGTTATATGAATCTTGCTTTGCTCCAGCGTAATTTTTTGTGAGATTGTTTGCTGAATAAGAAGGCTATGCTATGTAGGTATGTAGTGGTTTCGTTTGGGTTGGCAGACAGACTCCTCACTCAAAGACCAACAAGTATTTTACAATTTTGAAAGGAGTTTTCGCTTCGCGACAGAGGTTTCTTTCCAAACACTTAGTTTTATTTTCCGTTCCTTGCTCGTCTTTTCTACCAAAAAAACTGTGATAATAAAAGCTTCAAAAAGATTCTGCAACTTAAAAAGGAAATACTAGATATCTATGTACAATGTATGTATGTACATATAATATGATGGAGCGCCATAAAACTAAATGGACTTTAAATTTTCATTGAGTCTTTTTTATTTAATTTTATACCCTCGTTTATTGCTGCTCACCATTAAGAGTGACTGAGTGAGTTACGTTTATAATAATAAACTGGAATAATTGGCAATCCATTCTGACTGTGTAATTTTTTTTATCTTTTACACGCCACCCAAGTTATAATATTATTATGATGGATGCACTTTCAAGGACTTTTTTAAAAAAAATCATATATTGCATTTGTTTTTCCAAAATCGCATCCACTCCATAGGAGGTTGTTGCGGGTGCTGTGGTGGATAGTCCGTCTGAGTCTGAATGATCATCATCATCATGAAGATAGACAAAGGAAAGAGCGTCATTATCGTCATCATTTCAGGAGTCTTGTAATAGTTACTCACATCAATACATATATGCCAAAAAGAACTACACACGACCTTTGTGTCGTTGTCGTCGTGAGTTTCCGTCCCATTTCATCTCACTTTTTGCTTACTCTTCTTCCTCTCTCTCTCACTCTCACTCACTCACATCACTCTGTGAAACTCAAGCTTCCGTTTCTTCTTCTTTTTTTTATATGAGATTTTCATGTTAAAAAATTCCGCGACTCTCATTCTCATCTTTAGAGAACGACGACATCGACAACAAAATAAAAAAAACTAGCATTAGAGAGCGAGAGATTAGATGAAAAAACTATTTTAAACTCACTTCTTCCATTTTCTATGTCTATGAGTTTTTATTATTTCACACAGAGAGCAAAAACATAAAAATAGGGCAGCGATTCAAGTAACATGCCATTTTCTACAATACTTTGGGGAAAATACAGAGCTACGTTGCTCTTTGAGCGTGAAAAAAGGTTATGAGTATGAGTGTGCATACCAAACTGAGCAACCAGCCAGACAATGATCATCACATCACAGCGGTGCAACACCGTTGCCATCAACCTGATTACTTCATACGCCTTTTTATTCAAAGTGTGAGTACTCATTCAATACTAGGTATTTACTTATTTACTGAAGACTTTTGCTTGGATTGTGGGGAATTACACAATTTGAGCCTTGTTGGCTAATGACAAAATCCTCGACGCATCTCATTTTTTTGTTGCAATTTTTTTTGGGTGGAAACAATTGTTCCCTGAGCACTGGGGCGTGATTGATATGGTGACATATTTGCCTGGTTGGTTAGACATTGTTTGTAAACTTGCCCTTTCGCATGTAACGTTCATGTGGATAACGTAATGAGGCTCGTGAAAGGAATTTGCAATGTGACGAGAAAGTTTCCGATCGGTGAAATTAAAATTGATTTCGAAAATGCTCGCGTCTTATCACGTGTTGGGCATATACATGCATATGACCAGCAGGAAATTTTAACCCAACGTTAACAAAAAAATAATGCCTGTCATTTATCGCCAAAATGTAACCCTAATACATACATACATGTATGCATGCAGTGAGAGCAGACAAACGAGTTTCTTTGAAACTTGCCATGCCCATGCCCCAAATAAAGTTTTAGTTGTCATTTATTATTAGTTTCCTGATTGCTCACAAATGTTAAGGCCAGTAGGGAAAAAGTAGTTGTCAAGTCGAAGCGGAAACTTGATGGGAAAATGCCGGTCTGTGGCGTGTTTAAACTTTAATTGCGGTAATGACGATGATGCTGAGAGCCTGGATATTTATGGTGGTATGGCTGAGTAGACCGTCTACGGATGAGTAGTGAGTAGTACATGGTGAACAAGCCCTATATATATTTTTCTTGAGCGACTTTGATTTCATTACGAAATGCTGGCTTCATATCATATCATGCCATTACCATTGCATTGTTTTCGTATATATCAATAAAAATAGGAAATTGAGGAAATGAAGTTCCTTTTTCTGTTTCTTCACGTACCTACAATACCTACGAGCTCAGGACCTTCTCCTATCACCTAGAATTCAAACATATATATAGGTTATGGAGGAACTAAAGGGGGAAACCGAGAAAGTTAGTCGTGGAGTAAAAAAAATAAGGGTGTTTTTTTCACTTCCTTCCTTGAAAGCGCTCTTTTCCCTGTATTGGAAACAGATACAGATCGAAAATAGTAAAATTGAAGGAAGTCGTGTTCGCAGTCATCGTCACCATCTCATTCCAGCAGCCACCACCAGCCACTATCACCGCTGAAATTCTCCAAAATCGAAATCGCTGCAAGTTAAACGAAAGAAATAATAATACTACAACGGATTTTTTCTCTTACTCAATCCGTAATGTTGATGATGATGCTGCCCCTGCTGCTGCTACTGCTGCTGGTAGTTTTGAAAAAAGGCTTCAGTTTACATGCGCCGTCATTCGATTTTCCAAGCTGAAGAGTAGCAGGACTAGCACTGAGCTGTGCACGAGAGAAAGAGTGAGAGCGAGGTTTTCCTCTCTGTTTGCCTACATAACGTCTCATGTTGAGCTCGAAAGATTCCCCCTTCTTCCCAAACGCAAACTGCTCCTCATGCAATGCTTTCTAGACATGATCATCTTGATAATGGAACATGCAAGCGTTAGCCGAAGCCGCCTGTTCATTTTTTTTGTCTTGTCGGGTTCCTCAAACTTTTCTAGTTTTCCCTCCACATGTGCATAAGTACTCACACACGACGCACCACCACACACACACTCACTGTTTTAAAAAAAAAACTACTTGTTTCATAGAGAGAAATTTTTGCGCTTCCTCTGCTCTGACGAGCATATAGTAGCATCTCAAAAAAATCCATTTTTTTCTGAAGGCGCCATCAACAAAGTTGTGTTCAAATGCACTCAGCTCAAAAGGCTTGAAGAGGCAATTGACCTTTCACCGGAAAGTTTCATTGTGACATGTGCGCTGCTTCTGCTGCTGCTTCATTGTTGTAAATGAAAACAGTTGATCCTCAGAAGTTTCCCAGTCATTTATCATACAATTAGTGCACGCAACTAAATTCTTAAGGAAAGGAGTTTTTTGTTGGCTGGAATTTTAGCACCTTTCCAAGTGCCAGTATAATGGTGGAGATAAAACACGGTTTATGATTTTATTGATTCACATCATCTCTCACTCTCTCAACTGATGTTGTTGTTATTAGCAATAGATTTTCATGAGATAAAAGGGACTACACATTGTGTAGCTTCTTCCTGTTCCATTTTCTTTTGCTCTCTTGGCTAATGGTGGCGCTCAGAGAAATGGAAATAGCATAATATGGTGATCTACTATTCATAAATGAGAAAGAGAAGAAAAATTGAAATGATAAATTACCCTTAAGAATGGATTCTGACGATAAGGGAAAAGTTGCGATCTTCTCGTCATCCTCCTCATCGCCCACCATCAGACTCTTGATTTAACATGAGCAACGCTTCCTTACAGATAGTCGGCGGCAGCGGCACCACCACCGCCACCACCACCATACCATCACGACCATCACCATCATCATCTTCATCATCATATTACTTAAGTATATAGATAGAGGAGAAAATAATATCTTTGCGTTTTTTTGTCAGCCTGTTATACTTAGATATATTTTCCTATTACAAATATGCAGGCAAGAGGCTCCAGTGGCATGTTCCAGACGAAAACGCAAAAATGGAAAGCATTGTGAATCTTTCCCTTTTCTCAGTGAATTGTAGGGAGGAAAAGATTGGTTCGCTATGAAGAATGAAAAGAATGATGATGGACCTTTCTCCTGCTGTCTTCTCGCCGCATTCTCTCGCAGTTCCCAGATTTTTTTTGTGGAGCAGTACGTAAATGCCAACTTCACTTAGTGACTCATTCATCCAGTGATCCTGAATAAGTAAATCTTTCCAAAGTACGAAGTCTTCTTGAGGAAACGTGTTTGCATGCAAGATATTATTCAAAACGTTTTCCTCCCTTGAACCTTACCCTCATCTCCATCTAATGTCTTAGCATGAGGAAACATTCTTGTGAGAAAGAGCACACTCTCTAGTCTCTTGTTAAGTTAGCTGTGTGAAGTACATACGTATGAAGTGGCTCTTGTTGTTTTGGACTATCCGCCAAAGTGCTCTGTCGTAATTTTAGCAGGTGCGCACCTTTCACCGTACTATCGGTACTATATGCAACATGCATGAAATTGATCACCTGAAACTCGAAATCCGTGTTCTCTAAAGTGGAGAGTCATTTTTCAGCTCTTCACTCAACACAACAGTGTTTAAAACTCTGAAATTACTCAGTAGTGATAATACCAGACCAGTGCGGCGGGTCTCTTTGTCGCTACTTTTATTACACTCGGTCAAAAAAACAGTGATAGGTAGGCACATCGCCAAATTTCAAACTTATCGAATTACCTCACCATTCCAGTACAAACAGAAGTCAGACAAACAACAACAAAAATATTTTTTTCTCTCTCTCTCTGAAATATTGTTAAGTCGAAAAAGAATCTATTAAGCATTCCTTCCATTTTTTCCACTTGTTGCCGTTCTTACATTTTTCCCCTACGTTGCGAGAATCTTCTGATTCTGATACCGATTCTCCACCAGTGAGGAAAGTACTTACTTTCAAAATCATGTAATATTTTTTTTCGTCATCTTGTTGAATTATTTCGACTCGTTCATCTTCGACACGTTGTCGCTTGCTCTCTATTTTACGACTCACTTCATTTACTACAATATATCAGCATTCAACAAGATCAGTGATGTGATGATGCTCTAGTATAAAAAAATATTTTTTTTTCGGAGACAGAGTCGAGTCGAGTGCCATGCACTTGTCTCACGATTTGTTTTTCCGAGACAGAACCATGTGCTAATCTCAAGAGATATTCAACATCCTCTCTACATATTATTTTGATTCCCTTGAATAAAAAAAAAGTGAATTAGGAAGGATGCGTGGAGGAAGGAGTGAAACTACTATACTGAAAAAAAATTTGTTAAGTAACAAAAACTTTTCCTTCACGAAGAACGGTTCAGCGAACACGTAGTTAAGTACTTGTAGTACGCTCGATTCACTACATTATTTCATGAACTCTGATAATAATAAATATACACTTTGGTGAATAATGTGCTCATTCTCGTACAATATATACATATTTTGTACTACTGCTCTGGCGTAGAACATCATCTTTTTTGGACCGGCGTGCTTGCTAAAAGCATGAAATGACACAAATACCAGACTGTCAGCTTCAGTTTCTTCATCCACTCCCATCACTCAGTCAGGGTAACAATATAATGGGAGGATTTTTTTTCCTCCTAGACAAAATGTGAAACAAACTAGAAGGAATTTCTTTTTATAAAGGAGCGTGAACCTAGTCAAGACTAAATTTGCTCGTATGTCTTATGGGCGGATGTTTTCTTCAATAATTAAAGTGTATGCTAAGTAGATTCATCTTATCAAAATGGACAATCGCGCTCGCTCCACCACACACCACACTCACTCTCATCTTTCAAATCCTCCTTCCTCTTCAGTTGCATTATTAAATTAAAAAAATGAAATAACAGTGGACTAAAGTTCCCGTTACAGTCACTCGTCCTTGTTTCAATTCTTTGGAAATGTACCAAAAAAATTAAGACAAAGCCTCTCTGCATTCTCCGTGTACTACTACTACTCAAACTCAAACAGCATTTCCTCATCTTCCGACTTAAATAATTAGCTCACTCCGCGAGAAGAAACCGGATGAGAAATATAAACACGTTAATTGAAGCAATGAAGCAACCTACGAGCAAAGAAAAACCTAAGATAATGATATGCGGTGGGATGAAACGAACTCCCGCTCTCATGATATAATTTTTTCGTGTTTTGTGTGTGTGTGTGTTTGTGCTCGGCATTATTGGTGGCAGTAAAATCACTCAAGAATATATTTATATTTAAATAAAAATCCATCGTTATTGTCCACTGCCTTTTCTCTATACAATAGAATAATACGGTGAGCCACAGGAGCGGAGTCAAGGAAACCTTATTCCATTTTCCCCTCCATCCATAATATTATCTACTTGCGTTCACTTTTTTGGCGAGCATCCAGGAAAGCTTAAAAATGCAACATTTCTCTTCTTTCTCTCTTCAAAATGGAATGGATTATCAACGTCATTACTGAACAAAAAAAAGCCACAAGAAGATAATGGAACGTTATAAATCTCATATTTTCCCCTCATAATAATATCGCCGGGAAAAAAATGGGAGCATATTGTATTCATTTTTTGTTTCTACCATGCCATGCCATGCCACTCAGGAGGAGAGAAAAAGAAGTTTATGCATTATGATTATGTGATTTTTTTGTCGGCGTGACAATACCAATTCGACTGAATCCTCTTGAGCATTATATGTATTATGATTATAAGGATGATGATAGGAAATGGAAAGCGCAGGCTTGTGTCTCGTCATTCCTCAGCAGAACACTCGTGTCAAAATGAGTACGTTTTCATTAGACTACTCCTCCACTAGATTCAATAAATGAAATGGAGGGACTACTATTCCTACTCACCTGGATGAAAGGAATAATAATATATTTTATTGGATGTGATGAGCGAATGCGATGCGATGCGGGGATGTAAGCAAAACAATGTGGTGGTTTGGTTTGTGTGGTACTGGTGTTGACTTGACATGATGAGACGTTATATTCATAATAAGTTTCATGAGACCATGATTTCTCCAACAGAACATGCCATTTCGCTTCAGTGAAAGGCGGTCCAGGCAGACGCAGAGTGGTATAATATTATATAGAATGGTGGTGGTGTGTATGTGTCTGAGCGGGACGGGGGACAGGCGTCAACAGAGAAATATGGGAGTGAATATACAACATAACATTCGCTTTAAATATATGATATGATATGATATAAATTTTATTTCAGTCGTCGTTTTTTTATTTTTGTGATATTTTGTTGTGATAATGACTGGAGGCCATCACTCTTCCATAATGGATTATATATTTTACTACACATAATGCTGCTGCGTATTATTATGACAGGGGAAAAGCAATAACAGAAGTTTTTATTCTCATGTCAGTCGAGACAGTCAAGTGACGCTGACTGCTTCTCTTTCGACTTATGTGAAAAAAATGTAAAAACTTAAAGAATCCATTAAATTAAAATGGACAGACAAGGCTACCTGATTTACCGCAATGCAATGTATAGGATAGATACACGAAATCAATTTTAATGGAAGCTGTTAAGTAATTTTTTTTTATTTGAGGAGGAGAGCTAAGCTGGTTGATGATGATGATGATCATGATTCATGATCGTGAGATCACTTTTCCAAACAAAACATGTTTAATTGGGAAAGTACTACACACTGCATACGAGCATATTAAGTACTTAGTAATTTTAATCAGATTATAAAAATGCATAACGCAAAGAAAACGAATTCCAAGGAGATTTTAAACTTCGTACCACACCACGATCCGATTTTTTTTCTGAAGAGCGTGGTAATGTAAGGTGATGATATTACTGTACTTCTTTCTTTCTTGGTGAAGGAGGATGATGTTGTTGTTGACGATGATTATTTCTGTGGTATAATGGGTTCGCGTGTCTAACTGACATCATCTAATAAAAAGCGGAGCAGCAAGGAAAAGAATAGAATAGGAAGGAGAAAGAGGAGCACGTCCTATTTGCATGCCAAGAATGATTCTGATATAAGAAGAGCTCTCCTTTCCATAAAATATACGTACCTCAAAATGCCCAAGTGATGATGTTATTTTCTCTTTGACTTGACCGAATATAAAAAAAAAGTTTAAGCCTGAAAAGGAGTACGTTTATCCTGTTGAAAAAAATACGGAGAGGCGAGAGAGATAGAGAGAGAGAATGAAACACCGGGGATTGTGGCTTGACTATTTTTTATGGAAAAGGGAAGACAAAAGAGAAAATACTCTAAAGCTAAATACCTTTTTACGAACTTATAAATACCCATCATCCCTGCTTCCTTCCGTCTTTAAGGAAAAATAAATCCCTTTAAACATCATGTTAGACACGGCATGCTATTAAGTCTGGTGTGTCTTGTGTAGTGAATGAGTGAGTGAGTGACCTCCATATATTACAGCCAAAGCAATATTTCTAAAGGTTTTGCTTCTTTCACCCACACAAGGAATATCTATATATTTATAGTACATATTATGAAAGTGGAGAAAGGGCAAAAGAGAAAAGCTCTGTATTCCTTTCCCTTTGTGCTTTCCCTCCGTTCTACCACTACCACCGTTGAAAAAAATGAGTTGGGGCTGCTCAAATTCTCTACAAAATTCCAGAGGACTACAGACATGAAAAAAGATTTCGTAGCCTGTGAAATGGAATTATAAATTAGGAGGAGAATAAAACTGTAATCATTAATATTTTTAAAAAAGGAGCAATGCAGTGAGTGCTCTGCACACATTTACATTTCATGCTTCACATTAATCTCCTTCTCTCAGGCATCGTTTTCTTTACCCTGCTAAAAGCAGAAAATTAAATCAAGAATAATGAAAAAAATGAGGCGCTTCTTTAAGATGGGATGTTCCACGCAAAAACGTAATAATTTTTGAGTGTGATGCGAATGCGATGACTCTTTCTCCTTTCTTTCCATCTATCCACCTACTGAAGTATGTTTTTTTGAAGAATGAAACAGTACAATCAGAATAATTACCATGGCGGAGAGCTACGAAATAATGATGTTGATCATGATCATGATCATGTTGTTTGGTAAACAAGAGCGGAAATTCTTAGCATCTTCAAAAACTAACAGCTTAGCTCTCCTTCCTCTTATTTTATTACCATGGACCTCTTACAACAACAACAACAACAAAAACTTTATCACGTATGTACAGTATTGAACATTCCAAAGCTCCTTTTTGCCATTTGGTAAAATGTACTGGAAAAAGAGGAACTTTTTTGTGCAGAGGTTTGACATGCAATTTTCATGGGAAAGGATGACCCTCACGTTGTTCAAACGAATGAAACCTGTTCCGTAAAAAGAGAAAGACTTACCTAATACGAAAAAAAATATTATGGCGGCCGTAGCAGGTATATACGGCATGGGCGATGATCCCTTTGGCCTCTGCCGTAATCCAAAAATTTATGGTCAGAGCTTTCATCCGCTTCAGCATCAACAATTTCAACAACACGAGAAGACGTTCGACTCCTTGTGAGTTTTGTTCTATTTTTACTTTGATGGTTTTGAAGTGTGGCGGATGTGTGATTATTTGAGGTCATGTTGTCCTAATTACTACTACTGCACTGCTACTGCAGTTATGTATTTTATTGCCTAAATGTAAGGTTTCTGATGTTGATCGTGTGTAGTGGGAATGAATCATGATGAAACACAACTAAAACCGTAGTAACATAAGTATTTTGACAGACTTTACGCGTGTTTGGTTAGTGAGTAAATATGAATGCCACAGTTCTAGAGATATCATTGCATGACATCTTTTACTCGACATGCTCATGCTGCTATGCTCGTAACAATAGCATATTATACATTTTGATCATGTCTGACTCTGATTATTTTAAAAGAGCAATTTTAAATGGAGTTGCTCTGTACTGAACTGATGATAATTAATTATATATTTACTTGCATCTATCCTATTCTTTCAATTAAAATCTGCGAAACGAAGATGATCCAAAAAAATGACTTCTGCTGCACGATTATACTGCATGAGCATGCTATTGCTATGACTATGTGTAATCCGCCCGTTTAAATTTTTTAAAAAGCATGAACTATTTTGATGCTGGATGAGCATGAAATATAATTCCATGAAATGTCAGGAGAAAAAAGAAATGTTTCTACTTATCTATCTATCTTTTTCACGATTAGTTTGTAACATGAAAGCTGTTTGTTTCTCTCACTATTTTTTTATTTTCTTTCAAATGCAGCAAACAGAACATAAATTCAATGGGATAACCATTTGTCACTACTGACATATATCTATTTTACAATGAAATCACAGTATACTACCTATATATTATATGTGTAGGTATTTACTTATGTATTAGAATGCTCTAAAACTTTGATAGTGCAACTTAAAAGTTAACACAATTCACAAAAATAAAAACCAACCAGAAACTTATATTATATTTCATCCGAGGGACGCTACATGATTCACATTTTGGATTGCTACAAAGAAAAAAAAGAAAAATGAGACACAATCAATTTTCCAGGAAAATGAAATGAAAAAAAAAATTCCTCAGTTTGATTTATTTTCAAAACTGGCAAATACATAAATATATGTACCATGTCTCCTAAACTGAAGCTAAATACAGAGTTACAAGAAAAGTATACAAATATAAGTAGCATGTCATGCGTATTTTGTGTTTTATAGCTAAAGTAATCTTTACCTGAAACCCAAGTTGTCTCTTTTTTGGAATTGCTATACATCCTTTTCTACTTAATTACAGTATATAAATGTGTAGCTAAAATAAAATTTTCAGAAAATGTAGAGAATAAGTAAGTATCTAAGCAGTAACAAAGAGTTGCCCATCTGATATTACTTATAATCTGTGTATGTGATGATGTGTTTTGGCATACATCGGGTTAAGTATCTACTATCTACAAGTGCGATTTGATGGAAGTCGAAAATCGTAATAATCACCATCACCTAAAAATACTAAAATTATCATGGTCGTATCTTTCTTTTTTTCCCTCCCAATCTTACTTGCTGCCTGAAGGAAAGGAGAAACATCAAGGTATTTTCTAATTGATTATAAATGAGTCTATTTCTTCCCAATTTTTTATTCTCAGTATAAATTCTTTTTTTTACAATGCTCATTGCTCGCAAGCTCAAGTATTTTATTCTCCTTACAATTATATAAATTTGCATAATTTGCTATTCTGAGGGACACTTACGAAGAAAAAAAAAATATTGCAGTTTTTTAACGCTGATGCTGATACACTGATGTGCAGTGCAGATGTTCTTTAGTGCTGCAAATATTTTTTTGGGTAATGTCCCTTCAAAAGAAAAAAAAATAAGCCAAATCTTAGTTCTTTCTCGCTTCTTTTCCTCTATGCTCGATGCTCATTCGATTTTCGACCATTTATATTCTCCCTATGCGGCTTTGATTGCATCTTTTGTGTGTGTTTTGCCAGCTATATTGAATGAAAACTAGCTTTTGCTCATAATCCCACACACCTGTTTCCTCAATACCATATACCCGTGCTTCATATTATATTCTTCAATGCGTACTACATGCGTTTCCAATAATCAATTATATTTTCTGGAGAAGCACATCTGACGTCGCTATTTTGAAACATGGTTCAGTTCAGTTCTCTCGCGGGCTCATGCAATACAACTACAAATTCGAATCCGTTGTTTACTTTTTTTCTTTATTCCTTGCCAAAAATACATGCAAACAATTTTTTGAGCAAAGGAAAATAGCTATTTTCCATTACGATTATTGCTTTCATCGTTGTGTGTATGAACCTTTTTCGCATTTTTATTCCCCTTTGGAGTCATGTGCTGCGCCCTTTTCTTCTACTTTCCATTATTTTTATTGAGATGAGAGAAAAAAGAGAGCTCAGAAATTCCATTCATTTCCTCCTGGAGTATCCATGCATACTTACAATATTAATGAGCAACTCAGCAGCATCCTTAACCGAGCCGAGCCAGGCAAGGAAGGCCCACGACAACAGTCAACTCACTACACCACAGGTAGAGTTCTTCTTCAGAACATCGTTTGTGAAGACGGAATTTGCTGGCTCTCCCTCGTGTGCTGTACACATGAATGACCTGGGTAATGCTCAGGCGAAGGCAACTTCATTTTCTCCCTAGTATATGTACTACCTATGTACATATATACTAAATTAAGGGAAAGATTGGCACCGTGCGGGTTTTACTTCCTTTCGGCACAATTCCTCAGGCGTGTGGGTGGTATGATTAGAAATTTAATTTTTTCCAATCTTCCTCATCCACCCTTGTGAAAGCTGAGAAACACCGTCGATGTCTCTTACCAGCAAAAGGTGTGGTTGTAGTTAATAATTATTATTCACGAGGCACATTGAAAAATTTTTTTTCAAAACCATGCCGAATCGTATTTTCTTTGATTCGATTTCTTTTTCCAGACAAGTGAGTTGATCTGTAGTGAAAACTGTTGTGCAATCTCAAGCTTTGGGATTATATTATACGATGTTAAATGAATAGAGTCCATTCAAAAATTCCGACCTCATATTCCTTTGACTATTGATTTTAGGCAAATGTCATCAGTCAGACCTTATTCACTCTGACTGCTGAGTCGTGAGCAAGGCATAATTACTGCCTGGTTGTTTGCCTGAACAAAGAGAAAGCCGTGAAGGTAGGAGGACGCGCCAGTGAGTTGTCCTTGTATTTATAACTAGAGAGGATGAGCAATGAAAAGGGAAAGGTGACTTGCTTTGTTCTTTTGTTCTGCAATTGACCTTTTCAAACGAAGTATTTCCATGTGTCAAGCTCTAGCACCAAAGGGAAATTTTGATTTAACCCGAGTTACAATATAACAATGAAAGATGAGACAGTTCAGTTTATCTTTTGTCATGGCGCGACTCACTTTTCCAAAGTTGTTGCAGTAGTAGATAGTTTTTTAGCCCAGGAATTTGCATACCTAGGTTGACTAAAGTTTGAACCACTCGCTATAGGGTTAGTGCTTCCTAACAGAGAGCAATAAGTCATTTTGTACTCCGACGGATGCAATTTTAAAAGCAGGTTGGACATTTGACTGACTCCAACTGTTCATTGAAGAATCCGTGCCATATATATATATATATATATATATATATATATATATATA